>JAODAL010001005.1:0-105000 GCA_025379985.1 Phyllomedusa bahiana
GCCTCTGGTTCATTGGCAGTGCTGCTCCACTTTAGCATATAAGTCCAACTTTTGTTGCGGACATTCATCTCTCACATTAATGGCACATGGTTGTCTGCAGTTTCCATGTCAATTATTTGCAATGGTGCCATTTGACCACCCATTATACACTTTCACCACAGAAGTACACAAACGGTTCACAAACTGCACAGTTTCAGGAATGCTGCCACCCTTGGCCTGGAAGCCAGTAATCATCCTTTTTGTAACTCTAATAAATCCCCCCTTCACCTATTGCAGCAATAAGGGATATGTGTACAGACAGCCTATCACACACCTTAAATATCCACTAAGCCAGCTCACCAGAAATCCTTTCTTTTATGCGCTATGTGCTGCTAGCATTGAAAGTAGGAAGTGCTCAACTCACCTGTGTACATATAGGGCGGCATGTATGAAATTTGCCGTGTAAATGCCAAATTTCATGCGCATAATAATAGCCTAGAATGCACTAGGGCGACACTTCTGGCTCAGGTATACTACTTTTAAAGTGGTCTACCTGTTCCAGCAGTAATGTGCCTAGAAATGCCGTAGTGAAGCTATAAGTCTATTGCTGCATACGGTTCTAGTGTGCCCTGCCTCCCTCACGAGATCGGGTGCATTACAAAGTGCCACTGGCGCTATGTAATGTGCATGATAATGGAGTGCAGGACTTTTAAACATGTAGCGAACGGGGCTGTGCCTGATATCGGGCAGAAAAGACGCCCTGTTCATACCTTCTGCCCAGAATAGCTGAAAATACTCTCCATAGACTCCCAAAGAGACAAACATGAATTTGTAAAGCATGGTAATCACCTAAATGCACTGCCCTATTTAAAGGAGTTGTCTCATTACAAGCTTTCAGCCTGTCAGTGAGCCTGATAGTTGAATTGAGGGGCGTGCTTCTTGGTCTGTCTCTTCTGCTCCCTCTTCCCCCCTCCCCTCAGCACACAGGCACCTCTGTAACTTCTATACAGCAAGGGGAGGGGTTTGCTGCCAGAGTTAACCCTGTGTGTGCCTGCCTAGGTCTGTTGCAGGAGAGGGCTGATCTATGAGTGTAGAGAGGTCTGTGAAGCTGTAAGCTAATGCAAGCAGAGGGATGCAAGTGTTCCTATATCCCCTGCTTAGCTTACAAGTCTCCATATGTCCAGCAGCAACAAATCCTGTCAGAACACACACAGGGCAGCTGGGAAGTGTTACTATACTCAGGCACTAGTACAGCAGAGCATGAAATATTCACATGCCTGATCTTTTCTATTTGTATAGTGACAGTTCCACAGACACATCATGATTATATTAACAGACAGGGTCACTGCTGTCACATCTATCTGTGTAGAGAGCAGGAGGAAGCAGGCACACACAGGGTTAATCCAGGCAGCAGGGACACAGAAGCCAGAGTCCTCCCTCCCCCTCCCTCCACTACAGAAGCATTCTGTGCAGGAGGGGCTCTCTGCTCCAACCTGTCTTCAAAGGCTGATGAGTCATACAGACCTGACAGCCAGTAAGATAAGGATCAAAGGTCCACTGCTATAGAAATTTGAGAAGCTGATGCACTCCTACTAACAGGGCTAACTCAAAATCAGTAGGACATTTGTAATGAACATATATTGCAAAGCTGCTTGTTTTTTAAAGATCTTTTAATTAAAACCCAATCATTGTAGCGAGACAACCCCTTTAAGGACAAGGGAATAGAGGGACAGGTTTATATATTATACATGGATATATTAATAACATCTAAAAGAGATGTTCAGATCTAGGAAACGTATGTTTATTAGTCTATCTACATTAGGGAAGTCCCCCTTCCATCCCCTTCTGTCCCTCTCACCTGTGACAGATAGCTTCTGAATATGGAGAAACCGAGCAGCCTGTGAGGAGTTTGGGGGGTTTGAACTCATAACTACAAGTGTTGTGTTCTATGATTACACCTCATAGCCAGATGGCACCATTTATTTTGTGGTGTTTTTGCTAGTAGAAGGGGGACATGTCTTTTTAATATACTTTAAAAGAGATGAACAGAATCAGTAAAAATAAACAAGTATCTGGTGTAATGTCAGGTCAGTCCCACTGCAATATATGGGACTGATCACACCAATTTCTCTACTCCTGGGGAATGCCTTTAACATATTGGTGAGATAAACGTCACACAATAAAAATTAGTTCCTCGACTTAAAACAGAACCACATAAAATAAAAGAAGGAATATATGCAAGTCCAAGCTTGTGCTTCTACTTCCTGATGAATCGCCACTTGACTATAATAATAGCTCAGAGGTCAAAGCTGTTAAATGAACAATGTGGTCATTGCACATGCTGAACATACTGAAAACAGTTTATAAATTACTAACTTTCAGTCGAAAGAAAAATGTTTGTTGTCATAGATGTCAAAGATTTACATGCTCCTGAAGTATTTTAGACAAAAAAAAGGTTAAAAGTTAATTTAAAATAATAAGAAATGTAAATGCAGCAGCTCATAAACTGATACAATAACAAATCTGTAAAAGGGTGAATATCTCCATGGATCTACTTTATTCCAAGATCTATAAATCATTAATAATGTAGTCCAAGCCCTTGACTCCCATTGCTCTTTCTAACATGCCCTCTAATCCTTTCTAAACATAGACAATTTAACCTCTGTCCTGCATGCGATTTCTCAGTGTTAAAGGGTGCTGCAGAGAATCGGCCTTCCATTCATCATCCAAATGACATGTCGTTTTTGAAAATAAATATATAGAAAACTACCACCAGTGAATAGAATACTTCTGATATAAAAAGAACAGCATAATAGCTTGCTGTTCATTACTGTTCATGCACCATCATTCCCGGGCTGCTTTGTAAGAGCATCATATTCTAATTACATCTACAAGTAAAGATCTGCCTATTGAGCTTTTTGGTGGCTCAACATATGCTAATAAGATGGCAAGAAAGCCTGACCTAAGAAAAACCCAAACACTATTTATGAAACATAGAGGTTGGAGGGGCCTATTTAGATATGCCAGTGGCTAGTGCTTCTTTATGCTACTGTATATGTGTCTGCAGGATGTAATCCAATGTGGATCAGAAATTCTATATGGGTGGTGAACACAAGAGGACTACTGTGTGAGGGTACAAAAGTATAGGAGGACAAAGGGGGAATATTACTACTGTTTGGTGGTAAAAATTGAGTCATCAGTGTATGGCACACAGAAGAAGGCATTATTACAGTGTAGGGTCACAAAAGAGACAACATTATTGTGTGGGCACAAAATGATCATTATTATAGTTTGGGGTCATAAAGTGATAATACTGTATGGGGAACAAAGAGCATTAAAATGGTGTGGGGGAACAATGGGTCTCGGTTACTGTGCAGAATACAAAACTGGGCAATGGGACATCAAGTTAACCATTATTATAGTCCGGAATATGAATGGGGAGTTTTCGGAGATGGGTGCTGGAAAAGCAAAGAGCCAAGGTTGATTGTGCAGCAAACTCAGTAGAGATGAATTGTGTCTGTAAGAACTCTCTATGGTGGTTTGGGAAAGATGGAAAGGAACAAGGAAATATATTACTCCGACCAGAGAAGTGGTCAGCTGTAAACCACTGGATGTAATTAAACTGAATTCACCTACAGGGTATGCAGTGCAACTACATAGTACTTCACCAATATATGATAAATGTATGGTGGTAGCTTTGTGTAAGTAATATCAGTATAGTGGGATATTGTACTAGTGGTACTACGTAGTATTGATCGGAGGTCATTGGTGAGTATTAGCATCATGTCGTTGCCTGGCTTCCTTATTTCCTCTCTACTGAAATACCCACAATCATTATGGGTGATTTTAACATCCCCATTGATGACCCCATGTCTCCATCTGCCTCTAAGATTCTTTCATTGACATCTTCCCTTGGCCTCACAATTTACAGACTCTCCCACCAACAAGGATGGGAACTCTCTTGATCTTGTTTCTGTAACCGTTCCTCAATCTATAACTTCACTAACTCTCCTTATAAAACAAAAGAAATAGATGAAGTTTAGCTCACCCGATTGAAGCAGTCTCTACACCAAAGGTTAATGCTTCACCTCCTCCTTCATGAATCAGCTGTAGCCCGCACGTAATCCTGGCTCCGGCAAAGAACCTCAATGAAATTTAGTTGTTTTAACAAACGTGAACAATGGACCCAAGGGGTATTTCTTCAGCATAAAAATTTAATTATTGCAAAACGTGTGCAGATGGTTTACAGCAGTGTGGCATAAAACTATGTGATTTTAGGGACACACTGTTGTACCATTGCAAAAGTTTTGCAAATAAATTTTTCTATGCTGAAGAAATACCGCGGGTTTCCATTGTTCACGTTTGTTGAAGCAACTATAATTCCTTATACTCTCTTGATCAAAACCCTTTATCTTCTTCACTATTACAAATTTCTCACCCCATCTCTGGCCCACACCTGCCCGTCCCCCATTCAAAAATTTATCCGCTCCATTAACAACCAGGAACTCACAGACACCATACAGTTCTCACTGCCCCCAATCTCCTCCCTCTCCTGTCCTGACCTGGCTGTCAAACATTACAATGAAACTCTCACAACCACTCTGGACATATTGACACCGCTCACACACCGCACCACCAGAGTCAGACGCCGGCAGCCTTTGCACATGCCTCAGAATCGCCATCTGCAGCGATGTTCCAGGTGTGCTGAGCATCTGTGGAGAAAGTCAAAGCTGCCTGCAGACTTTCTCCACTACAAATTCATGCTCAGGACTTACCACACTGCACTTCACTGCACCAAACAAAAATATTTCAGCTCCCTCATCTCAACCTTACCCAACAACCCAAAACGTCTGTTTGACACCATTCACTCTCTTCTCAGGCCTAAAGCTCAGGCTCCGGTCACTGACCTCTGTGCTGAAGACCTGAAAATTGACAGAATCCGGCAAAACATCTCATCTCAAACCCCAAGCAGCACCCATCTGGTCCTTCCCCACACATCCCCCAGCTTACTCTCAGCTTTTGACCCGACGACAGAAGAAGAAGTGTCCAGCCTTCTCTTGTCTGTCGCCCCCCCCCCACCTGCTCTAGTGACCCCATTCCCTCCCACCTTGTCCAGTCCATTTCTCCGGCTGTCCTCTCTCACATAACTACAATCTGCAACCTCTCTCTCTCCACTGGGATCTTTCCATCCTCCTTTAAACACACTGTTATAACTCCTTTACTGAAAAAGCCCTCTCTGGACCCATCCCAGAAACTGCTCAAACTAAAGTCTCCAATGATGATCTCACTGCTAAATCTAAGGGCAACTACTCATTGTTGCTTTATCTGGATCTCTCTGCAGCTTTTGACACTGTTGATCACCACCTTTTCCTCAGCATGCTCAGCACCATTGGTCTCCAGGACACCGCTTTTGCTTGTTTCTCATCCTACCTCTCTGACCGCTCCTTCAGTGTCTCATTTGCAGGTTCTACCTCCTCTCTTCTTCCTCTTGCTGTTGGGGTTCAAAAGGGATCCGTTCTAGGTCCTCTCCTCTTTCTATCTACACAACCTCCATTGGACAAACCATCAGCAGATTTGGCTTCCAGTACCATCTCTACGCGGATGACACTCAACTATACACCTCCTCCCGGGACATCACTCCCACCCTGCTACAAAACACCAGTGATTGTCTGTCTGCTGTCTCTGACATCATGTCGTCCCTATATCTTAAACTAAACCTTACTAAAACTGAACTTCTAGTCATCCTGCCATCTACTAACCGACCTTAACCTGTTATTTCTGTGTGTGGTACCACCATAATTCCTAGGCCCGCTGTCTTGGGGTTATACTAGATTCCGATCTTTCTTTCACCCCCTATATCCAATCCTTTGCCCGCTCCTGTCATATGCACCTCAAGAACATCTCCAGAATCCGTCCTTTTCTCACTGTGAAAACAACTCAAACTCTCATTGTTGCTCTTATTCTCGTCTTGACTATTGTAACTCCTTGCTTATCGGTCTCCCTCTCTGTAAACTCTCCCCTCTCCAATCTGTCCTGAATGCAGCAGCCAGACTCATCTTTCTTTCCAGCCGCTATATTGATGCCTCTACCCTGTGTCAATCACTGCACTGTTTGCCCATTCTGTACAGAATACAATATAAACTCAACACATTCACCCCTAAAGCTCTCACAGCACTGTACCCCCCCACATCTCTCCCTCATCTCTGTCTACCACCTACCGCTCTCTCCGCTCTGCTGATGATTTCAGATTACACTCATCAATCATCCGAACCTCCCATGCCCGTCTCCAAGACTTCACACGTGCAGCACCAGTTCTCTGGAACATGCTACCGCGGGCGATCAGGCACACTCAGAACTCTTATAGCTTTAAGAGGGCCCTGAAAATACATCTTCTCACTCTGGCTTACCAGAATCCCGAATAGCTAACCCCCCCCTCTTCACTCTCTAGCGCACTCATTTTCGGCACTTAACTGTACATAGATATACTCTCTGGGTGGCAGGTCCATCCGAATTCTACATAAAACAACCCTGGACCATTGTAAATCTAGCACTTCTTACCCTTCGTCTCACCTGTACACCCTAATAGATTGTAAGCTCTTGCAAGCAGGGCCCTCACGTCTTGTGTCTCATCTGTAAGTAGCTTTTATTGTGTAATGTCTGTCGTTTTTGTCTGCACCTACACCCTCCAAATTGTAAAGTGTTGCGGAATATGTTGGCGCTATATAAATAAAGATTATTATTATTTTTAGCAGAGCTTTGTTCCTTTTAAACAGAAAACTTAAAAAAGTGTGTCTACTATATACACACATATATATTGTGGGTAACATGATGAGGAGGACTGTTTAAACCCCAATTCAATTTCATCCCCTAAATTTATTGGGCAATTCAGGGCTCAAACACCTGTTGGGAATTTTGCTATTAAGCTCCTTGTTAGAGTTCAGCAAGTTGTGCAAAAAGTACTAAAACAATGAATAACTGGACATGTGCATTCTAAACTTAAGAGATGGCCTCAGTTCATTTAAAAAAAAAAGTTTTCAAGAAAATGTATATACTGAAATTTCAACCAAAAGGCAAAAATCCCTAACTTGCAGTGTAATATATACACATAAACACTGCTCCAAAAAAATAGGGAACACTTAAATACCCTATTATTATTTCCTTCACTATATATATAGTGAAGGAAATAAGTATTTGAAATGCTGCCCACGACCCAAAGAACACTGTTCCCACTGTCAAGCATGGAGGTGGAAACGTTATGATAGAATTTCATAAATAAAATCCAGAAAATCGCATTGTATAAATTATATAAATGTATTTGCATTTTGCAGTGAGAAATAAGTATTTGATCCCTCTGGCAAACAAGACTTAATACTTGGTGGAAAAACCCTTGTTGGCAAGCACAGCAGTCAGACTATTTTTGTAGTTGATGATGAGGTTTGCCCACATGTTAAGAGGAATTTTGGTCCACTCCTCTTTGCAGATCATCTCTAAATCATTACAATTTTGAGACTGTTGCTTGGCAACTCGAAGCTTCAACTCCCTCCATAAGTTTTCTATGGGATTAAGGTCTGGAGACTGGCTAGGCCACTCAATGACCTTAACTTGCTTGCTTTTGAGCCACTCATTTGTTGCCTTGGCTGTACATTTTGGGTCATTGTCTTGCTGGACAACCCAGTCATGACCTATTTTTAAGGTCCTGGCGGAGGGAAGGAGGTCGTCACTCAGGATTTTATGGTACATGCTCCATCCATTCTCCTATTGATGCGATGAAGTAGTACTGTGCCCTCAGCAGAGAAACATCCCCAAAACATAATGTTTCCATCTCCATGCTCGACAGTGGGGATGGTGTTCTTTGGGTCATTGGCAGCATTTCTCTTCCTCCAAACACGACAAGTTGAGTTAATGCCAAACAGTTCAATTTGTGTCTGACCACAGCACCTTCTTCCAATCACTCACAGAATCATCCAGGTGTTCACTGGCAAATGTCAGATGGGCCTGCACATGTGCCTTCTTGAGCAGGGGACCTTGCGGAAACTGCAGGATTTTAAACCATTACGGTGTAATCGGTTATCAATGTTTTTTTTGGTGACTGTGGTCCCAGCTGCCTTGAGATCATTATCAAGTTCCCCTGTGTAGTTTAAGGCTGATCTCTCAGCTTCCTCATGATCAAGGATAACCCACGAGGTGAGATTTTGCATGGTGCCCCAGATCGATGCTGATTGACAGTCATTTTGTATTTCTTCCATTTTATTACTATTGCACCAACAGTTGTCGCCTTCTCACCCAGTGTCTTACTTATGGTTTTGTAGCCCATTCCAGCTTTGTGCAGGTCTATGATCTTGTCCCTGACATCCTTAGAAAGCTCTTTGGTCTTGCCTAAGTTGTAGAGGTTAGAGTCTGACTGATTAATTGAGTCTGTGGAAAGGAGTCTTTTATAAAGCTGACTATTTAAGACAGCTGTATTTAATACAGGTAATGAGTTGATCAGGAGCCAGAACTCTTAATGTTTGGTAGGGGATCAAATACTTTTTTCTCTTATCACAATGATAATAAATTTATATAATGTATACAATATGATTTTCTGGATTTTATTTTGAATAATCTATTTTTTAAAAATTCAACATGCATACCATCTGGCCAAAATGATTTGGACTGAGCATTTGTTTTATTACTAAGGGAAATCTGGTACATTTGTACACTAGAAAATGTATGGTACATATTGAAAATTGAATCTGAAGGAAGTGCTTAAAAGATCATTTATACTTGAGCAACCTATTGACATTCTCAAATGCTAAAAAGTCTAATGAAATACTTTGAAATATAGTTACATGCATTACAATCCATTGATGTTCAATGTGTCTGTTTTTTATTGACTAAAAACAAGCAGTTGTCTAAGACTATGTTCAAATTGACGAACATCTTTGCCAAACTTAACATACCCCATTATACTGTAAGTCATGGATGCCATGGTGTCTAGGACTGAATCACATATGTGAACAGAGCCTAAGTCACAGCAGTCTCTTTAAGAGGGTTGTGGTACATTTTTGGATGCATTTGATGCGATACGTTTTACATATTGCAAAAACGTATCCAAGACACAATCTGCACATACCCTTACATGTACGTAAAGGAGTATGGTATGTCCCTATATAAAATGGTTTGTTGGTGTCATGTATTGTATGAATAATGTTTATGTACTGTATGTAATGTGAAGGCTTTGCAGGGCTTCCATGAAAAGGTTTCTAATAAAATAATATATGATTTGTCTAAAACAAGCCCACATACGGCTTCATTAACAGAAAACAAAATGTATAGTTCTGAGAATGTAGCAACATGCATAGTCTTTAAATCCTTTTCTACTTTTGCACAATAATGGCATGTTAGATGAAAAAAACGTTAATATGTTTAGCTTCTTCATAGTAGTATAATGTTGTACCGTGTTCTTCACTCTTCTACTAGCTTATTCATAATCATACCAACCCAGTGACATATACACACACAAAAAAGATAAAACTAAAATAATGAAAACAAACTTCTGCAGTCCTTAACTCCTAAAGGGGCTAAAACCCTTATATTCTTCCTGGATAAGAGGGCTAACTAATAAGTAACATACAGCTTGGAGAACCCACTTCATTTAGTAAAACATCATGGCTGATTAATGCAGTTTCCAATACTTCTAAGGATATTTCCCATATTTTTATTGTGTTTGTTATAGATTTGCCTTTGGTAATTTATTTCTTCTTCGGTATCTGTATAATCTTCTTTGCAGTTGAAGGCATATAAACATGCATTACTCTGAACTACATCCAATATATTTTTTCTCTATATAATGGTCTTTTAACTGTTCTTCTGCTTTCTATCAAAGTGTCGTATAATAGAGGGAAACAAATACAACACATGCCATATTTTTGTTAGCTGAAGATTTGTTTTAAAGACTTTCACATTGAAAGGTGAGATCAGTTTAAGTTCAGATATGACAAGTTTAGTAGGAGCCCGCTTGACAGCTGATTCCCTGGGAAAATATACGGCCTTGAATGAGGCATTCCAGAACCTTACTAGACAACCTTGCTCTATTAACATGCAGCATAATTGGAAGAGGAACTTGTGTATGGATACTGGGGATATTTGAACACAGTTTCATGTTCTCCAGCTACACTTTTTATATTCTTGCTCTGCAAGTTGTAATGCGATTTGTTGCTACCAATTAGTTGTAAGTCTGAAACACTACACAGAGATACATTCTAGTACATCAAAAACAATACGCTAATGAACTCAACTTACATATCCACAGAACATGTTATAGAAGACCTCAGTAAAAGGACATCTTAGTACAAAGATATCTAAATACCATAATGATCATCCTGGTGCTTCACAAATTCACACCATACTTATTCCAGGTACGTATTAAACTGATATTGATGTAGTAAAATAACTTTTAAAGGGAGCATTGAACAGGGCAGGCCCCATTTAATCTAACACATCTTTTAAATTTCCTGTGAAAAGTTAAACTTTCATTAAATAAAACCCAAAATTGTCTAAACAAGAGGGTCACCTGAACTTTGGCTTGAAGAAAGTTCCTAATAATAACAATATTATTATTATTTTATTTGTTTTCTTATATAATGCTGTTAAATTTAACAGCACTGTACAGAGATTGTCATCAGTCACATTGTTCCATGTCCCCAATTGGGCTCACAGTTATAGTTCCACAGTAATATACAGTCTTTATGAAAAGTTTGGGCACCCCTTTTAAATCTTAATCATTTTTTGTTCTAAATATTTGGGTGTTTGCAACAGCCATTTCAATTTAAATATATCTAATAAACTGATGGAACACAGTAATATTCCTGATTGAAATGAGGTTTATTGTACTAACACAAAATGTGCAATTTGCATTAACAAAATTTGACCGGTGCAAAAGTATGGGCACACCCACAGAAAAGTGACATTAATATTTAGTAGATCCTCCTTTTGCAAAAATAACACCCTCTAGTCGTTCCCTGTAGCTTTTAATCTGGTTAAGCCCAGAAGTGTCAGGCCAAGAAAAAATATCAGAAAGGCAGAGAAGAAGAATGGTGAGAACAGTCAAGGACAATCCACAGACCACCCCCCAAAGAGCTGCAGCATCATCTTGCTGCAGATGGTGTCATGTGTTCGGTCAACAATACAGCACACTTTGCACAAGGAAAGCTGTATGGGAGAGTGTGCGAAAGAAGCCGTTTCTGAAAGCACTCCACAAAGAGAGTCGCCTGAGGTATGCAAAAGCACATTTGGAAAAGCCAGCTTCATTTTGGAAGAGGTCCTGGGGATTGATAAAACAAAGATTGACTTGTTTGGTCAGACAAAAAGGCGTTAAGCATGGCGTCCCAAAAACATAGCATTCCAAGAAAAACACTTGCTACCCACTGAAAATTTGGTGGAGGTTCCATCATGCTTTGGGGCTGTGTGGCCAATGCCGGCACCGGGAATCTTGTTAAGTTGAGGGTAGCATGGATTAAACTCAGTACCCAGCAGATTCTTCAGAATAATGTACAAGAATCAGTGATGAATTTGAAGTTACGGGGGGGATGGATATTTCAGCAAGACAATGACCCCAAACACAGCTCCAAAATCTACTCGGCATTCATGCAGAGGAACAATTACAATGTTCTGGAATGGCCACCCCTGTCCCAGACCTGAATATCATTGAAATCTGTGGGATACTTTGAAGCGGGCTGTCCATGCTCGGCGACCTCAACTTAACTGAACTTGAATTGTTTTGTAAAGCGGAATGGTCAAAAAATCCCTTCATCCAGGATCCAGGAACTGATTAAAAGCTACAGGAAGCGACTAGAGGTTGTTATTTTTGCAAAAAGGAGGATCTACTAAATATTAAATGTCACTTTTCTGTTGGGTGCCCATACTTTTGCGCCGGTCAATTTTGGTTTAATGCCTATTATGTTACATTTTGTGTTAGTACATAAACCTCATTTCAATCCGGAAATATTACTGTGTCCATCAGTTATTAGATATATCAAATCGAAATGGCTGTTGCAAACACCCAAATATTTAGAACAAAAAATGATTAAGATTAATAGGGGTGCCCAAACTTTTTCATATAACTGTATCTCCATATGTGGGAGGAAACCCAAGCAAACATGCATAGTATGTGTAAAATCTGTGCCAATGTTGTCCTTGGTTGGATTTAAACCCAGAACCCCAGTGATATTACTCAAAAGCACTAGCCATTGTCTGTAATTTAACATTGTAATTCAACATTTCTTTGATTATTTTTCATAATTTTGGTCTTCACTACAACTCCATATCAATAATCACTTGTATTCAGTGATTGACAGTGTCATCACTCATTTGTGCCAGTCAAGTCCTGCAACTCTGGCAATTTAATAATACTATTAAAATGTAGTATAGTATTATAGAAGTGTAAGTGGCCTTAAATGTTAATGGTCTCTCTATTTGAAATTAAATAGTTTAATTTTCAACCTGTTACTTACTGTCATGGGGGCTGGCGCGGGTGCCGTCGCCCCCGCAGCCACCCGCCTACCCAAATGGGGTCCGGCGCGGGTGCCGTCGCCCACCCGCGACCATTTCCTGTTGCCCAGGCTTCGGTGCCAGTCTACTTACCCGTCCACGCTCCTGTGCTCCCTGCTCCTGCCTGTGCCGGCAGCGGCGTACGTACCCGCTGCTTAGGGCGCGCGCGCAACGGCTGGTCTGGATTTAAAGGGCCAGCGCGCCGGTAATTTGTCAATTGCCCACCGCTGGTCCTATATATTGTACACGCCCCCTGCACTCTCTGCCAGATCGTTGGTGTGCGTTAGTTTGTCTTGAGGGTGTTTGGAGTTCTATTTGATTACCCGTGTACCAGTCGGTTCCGCTATGTTTCCTGACCTTGCCTGTTTGCCGCCTGCCCTGACCGTCTGCCCGTCTCTGACCACGAACCTCTGCCGCCCGTCCTGACCTCCTGCCTGTCCCTGTCTTCATCTCTGGATTACGAGTCTGTACCACGCATTACCCCGGCCGCCATCGCAAGCAAGTCACGTTAGGGGTAGCGACCTGGTAGCCTCACGCTGCAGCAAGTCCATCCCGCTTGGCGCCGGGCTCTGGTGAATACCGGGGGCTACTTAGACTCCGCTCCCTGGCGTGGCTTAACTATCATCGCTTGCGGTGGTCCAGCGAATCCACCAACTCGTTACACTTATATAATATAGATAAAATGTAAAAAAGGTCTATGCACCAAAATCAGATAGTTATATCCCCACTCATCCCTACAGGTGGTAGAGTAGCTATAATGGTACTGGTTGTGCAATAAAAGAGAATTCTAAAATCTGCTTGTGATATTCAACCTGGCTTCCACATTTATGCATGCAGTCGAATACAGGTAATACATATTAAACAATATGTAGATTTGGTATACAATATATCTTATTTTTTAAAGCCATCATTTTGGATTAAAAATGACTTTAATTAAAATATTTTCTATAATCAAAAATCTTATTTTAATCATTAGACATCGACATCTCATTTCCCTACTCCTTCTACTGAACATATCCAACCAGCGCTGAACAAACCATTCCGTAATCTGAGTAATCTGAGCTGCAGTTCAAAATAAATGGGTCAGTTCACAAACAAGATTACAAGCTTCAGCTATGAGCTGTTTTCTAGATGATCACCTCTAATAAACACTACACCTATCAGTAATGTATTAGTCTGGAAAAAAAATTGAACTTGAAATTATTTACGACCTTTTCAGTAAAATAGAATATGAAATAGGAAAGAGAAATTAAAACATTAAAATAAATTGATGCAGTAACCCTCATCGAAAGGCTTATTTTAACTCCATACAATATTAGAGTGCTGCATGCACCCATAGACTCCATACACCTGGGATTTCATAAACAGACATTTGAAAGTTTTAGTTGTCATATTCTAAAAAATTTGACAAAAAATTGGAATGGAACGGAGGAAAGTATATCTGTACAGTAGAAGGGCACCTGGAGACTGACTTTGCATTACAGTGTTGCAAGGACTGTTTGTGCTTCTGGAAAGGCTTCATGCACACAGTCCTGATTTTAAAAATGTAAAGGAAGCAGATTCTAGCTTTCCTATTTCTCAAACAAGGTATTTTTATACCTTTTTTAATCCAGACGGTTGCTAGAACTAGTAATAGCTGAAAAAATTGACATCTTGTAGGATTTTCTACTGTAATGTTATGCACTACAATTTGTTCTTTTCCGAATATATATGGAGGAAACACTGTTTACTTGATTATATTATGCATGTAATTTTTGTACAGATTTACATGAAATGTTATACAAGTGTAAAAACAGGATAAAATTAGCTTCAAGTGTGAAGATTGTATGCCTCAATTGATTCCTTACTAGTGCTAATTCTAACATTACAGAGAAAAAGAAATTGCTTTGGTGTCTGACACATTTTCTACTCTTGTATGTATCATTAGCTTCTTTGAATACAGGAAACTACTGGAGGCAGCTCAATTTCTCCTGAACAAGAGCCTTTGTCTGTAGTGTAAAATATGTAGAATTATCTGCTAAAGTATATTTGACTTGTTTAGGATTACTGGCACAGAACACTCTGAAAAATAAAACCAATAGGCAACACTAGCACTTTGATGGTAAACCACAGAGAAATACTAGACTGCCAAAGTAGAAGGTTAAGGCCTACGAATTGCTGGGGGCTGAAGAAATTTGAGGCTTACCGAGTACTGTAAGGGATTTCAAATAAAGTAGCCGTTTAGAAAAAGACTTTATAGTCTCACAGCTATTATAAATCAAAAAACTATTTGGATTTATAAATATATAAATGAACAAGATTTTTCATTTATTACTTTTTATTTTGTGTAAATGTTATAGGATATTTTTTTTTCCTAAAACACCATATATGCAAAAGATAAGAGTCAGTTTATTTGCTTATGTCTTAATGTACTGAAAATATTTACTGTCTTCCTTTAACACTACTCTGAGAATTTTATTCAGTGTAGCAGTAAAGATTGAGGTTCGCAGGTTTATATAAAAAAAAAATTCTGAATACAACAGGTTATTCCTTTTGCATTTATTATAACAAATACTACTAATTTATTTTAAATTACTTATATCCCTGCTAAATGGTGTATAGGATGCCTAGGTTACACTATACAGATATATATGATACAAATGTCAAACACATTAAATCAACAATTAATGTAAAATAGAATATGTATTGAATGGACCCAAATTATAAAGTATAAAGAACTAGTGTAAATTCAATCTGGCGCAGATAGGCTCAAATCACAGAGAATGGCAAAAAAAGAGACCCTAACGCTTAGTTGGATTTAGGATTAGGAATGTTTGGAGTTTTAAGGGGTTAACCTACCTGTCTCTGGTTCCCCCATTATACAGGCCTCTCATCACTTACATTGCAGCATCACTTCCAGTGCAATATCGTTGTCACTTCCAACTTGCCTTGAACGCTGTAGAAACTATGTTATGGACATCACTTCTGCTTTCTATGACCTAGGGAAACTAAAAGTGGTGTCAAATGGTCGCACCTGAAGTGCGGCTACAGTGAGAGTGCTGAAAGGTAAATTAACTTCTAAAACACCCTAAAAACTCTAACGCTATGATTTGGTTAGCGTTAGAAATAGGTATAGGATTAGAGAATAAAATGTGGGTTTGGGATGTCCCGATCAAGATTTTTTTTTACACAGGTTCTTATAAACTAGTGTTGAAACGAATAGAGCCCAATTCAAACAACACTTATAAGAACCTACAGTGCAATTAACTCTCGTTATCCAACCCGGAGTCAGGCCAAATTTGCAGCCATTATACAACTATAGGAATGATCCTTTATTATTATTCTTGTATGGATCTGGCATTTTAGGATGCAATAATATTGTTTAAATTAAAATTACTTGAAAAACATGTAATCAAGATGAATCATACAATAAAGGATTGATTGTATTTTTTCTTTAAAATTATTACTTGAAGAACTGTAATGTTTTTTCTTACTTGGTTAGCACTTTATAATCACCTACTCAAAATCCAAAGCATATACACACTTGTACATATCACCAGGATTATTTCATTTTCAACCTGTAAAGTAGAATAAAGCTAGAACAAATCTGATGGAATTAAGCAAGTGCATTAATAATTTATTTTCACCTAGGGCCATGGAAATTCTATAGTTAGGGGTGGAGGTAACACTCCCTCTCACACAATACATATGCTACATATTTACTTTTGCTGTGCTTTTCCATTTGACTATTTGAAAATGTAAACCACACAGGAACAGGGTTATTACTGGCTTCCTGAGTGCTTTATCAAACCTGATATGTTTCACGTGCTATCCTCACCTTTACCAACAATTGGAAATATTTAGGCTGCAGTTATGCATTTCTAAATGATTTTATTTTATGTGTAGAAGAAAGAAAACATAATATACAATAAGTGGGGAAAAAAGGTCTGTTGAATGGGTTTTAACTGTCAATATGTAACACATCATTCTATTTTAGTACTTGATATTGCTGGTGGATGGGTTTTTCCAGCTTTGAACACAGTCTGTGGAAGAAGTTTGATGTCTGGGATTTTTATTCTCTGTAATCGCACACATGTGAGCAATGTAGATTTAGTGTCCACAGAGGTTTCAGACACCTAAATCTTGGTGAAGAAAAAGACACATAAGATTTTTTTGATAGTTAAGAGAATAATGTTTTTGTGAAGTGGTAATAGAGAGGCTCCTTTGAATGAACAAATATTGCAGAATTAAATGGTAAATATAGACAAAACTTGTATTGTAGTTTCACAGGAGCGACTACATATTTGTGTGCCATGATTTAACAAGCATCATAGCTAAACTTACTGTTCATTCAATTTGTTGCCCTGTGTCGTAATACCATGGTTGTGGTAGAGTATCTTCTCAAATCTACTCTGGTACCCAGCACCTGTGGCACATGTTGCACCAGTTTCCCCAACCCCATTACTCCAACTACATGCTTTACATAATCTTCGACAGTTATATTAACAGGCAACATAATACACACAACCATAAGCACCAAATAGTTATCACAGAAATAACATCATTGACATTTAAATTTTATAGATTAATAACAAAATATTTGAATCCCACTAAAATATATAGTTATAGTACTGCTATCTGTCAGAAAAGAAATCAGGAAATAGAGAGTGGTATTATAGGAGGTAACCTAAGGACATGTCCCCACAGCAAAGAGCAAATACCGGTCGGATTATCCGACCGGTATTTGCTCTGTTTTTGCGGCTGAGCACACAGCCGCTGGGAGACAGCTTTTCTCTGCTGTTTGCGGAGAAAAACCCTCCCCCCTTTGCATTGACTTGTTCATATTCTGCCTGAAAACCGGGGCAGACGAATGAACATGTTCAATGTTTTTTGGACTGCCAGTGGTTTAAAAAACCGTCTGGTGGAAAATCCGTGCAGTGGGGACCACTGCACAGATTTTCCATAGAGGTCCATTCTAGGGGTTGACAGATAATTGGCATCATTGTGAATAGGGGACATGGAAGCTGCAGAGCACCAATAGCCATAAATGTGAGAGATTAATGTAGTTTGTGAATGTGCACAAGACCAGATTGACCACACTACAGTGGAGCATCTCATCGCAAACGTGAACCAGAGAAATACCAGACATGTATCTAAAACAACAGTTTAGTGTAGTTTACTGCATATTGGACTCTGAAGCAGATGAATGTTGACTGCACCTCTGACCAAAAGTGCCGGGGAGCAGAAGGTGTCTGTATTTTGTGTTGGACACCTAAAAAGTGCTGGGCAGCCCGCCCAATTGAATAGTAGTGGCGTAATAGGCTGTAAGCCAGCATGGTGCACCACACGTATTTGCATTAAGGGCACCCTTTTGTATCACTTTATCTATATGCAATTATAATACAAGCAACCACCCCCTCATGCATAGAAGGTGTATGAGTGGTATTTTTGCATTTCTGCAATCTCCCCATGTATTATACTGTGGCTTTTTTGCATACTGGTGTAAACAGGTATCGATTTAATGTGCAGTTTTTTATCATCTAATTGTTCCCCTAGTGGAGGGGTGTGTGAGCTACTGCTCAGCAATTACCTCCCAAGTAGCATTGGGGCCCGTGTTGCCTCCTACCGGGTTCAGTCTTTAGTCAAGCCATTGAGCTGTAAGTATGGCTTGTTTGGTGTTTTTGAGTAAATAATGTCCAATTTTTCTGTGATTTTTCTGCACCTCTGCTAATGAAGCTGCATCAGCAGAAAAGCTTTCAATTTTGGCAGCAGTATTAAAATTGGAACTCTAGAGAAGGCAACCTTTTACTAATCAGCAATGAGTAACGTTGTCTGCTTCATCAAATGGATGAACATTGTCATGTCAGATGACAACCATCAGAGAACAAGCACCCTGCAACCATTAATAGAAGAACTCAAGCTGGGGGTGGCAGCATTAAGTCTGGAGAGTATGTTTTTTTTGGCATTCTATGGGCCCAGTCAACCCAGTTTCAACCAATTTGGGAATAAATATATCCTTGTATATCATGTACACCTAATCTGGACCTTATTGAGTCCCTCCCAGCCCGTCTAGCTGCTATCCATGCCGGACCTCGCGTTTACTCTGGACATCAGCTCGTGGTCATAATAATGTGACCTGACTATGTGTGTATCTTTCTCTTGTCTTATTCCTAACTTTAACTATAACTAGGGTTATGGTTGTTTAATAGGTTTTAGGGGGTTCTCTTATCAGCTCAGCTATTGTGAGTCCAATATACATTCAAGGTCCCTTCTGGTAACCACCGTTACATTGGTCCTACAGTGAAGTATCTGGAAGCGACATTGAATGGGATGTCTCACTGGAAGTTAGGCTGCAACAGGAGTGTTTCATCGCTGGACCAGTAAATTAATCTACTAAAATCACTTTAACAAAACTAACCCAAACTTTGGGTTAGGGTTATAGATAATTTCTCTACAATATTGCCAAAAATAGTTTCTAGTTGACCCCAACCAAGATGCTCAGATTTGTGTTGAATTTGACTTTAACCTGAATCCAAAGCACACTATTTACTAACGTTGTGGTCTTTTGGAATGCATTGTACAACTACGTAAACCCAACAAATTATACTGGCTACAAGCAGTGTATAAGGATTTCTCTAAATCACCTCAGCGGGTATTAAAGATAATAACTACTGTATGTGTGTCCCACATTCCTATTACTATCCATACTACCTTCAGATGATGTTAGGAACAAGTTCCCTTTAAGGTGACACCAAGCATTTCCATTTGGGCATGTCCCCACGACACGGGTTTGGGGATGGTTTTTCAGACGGTTTGCGGTTTTGCAGACCGTCTGAAAAACTGGCCGCAAACGAGCACAACAGGCTTCTATGGAAAACCGGCGGCTGCCCGAGAAACATTAAACATGCACATTCCTCCGTCTGGTTTTCGGACGGAATATGTGCATGTCAATGTGAAGGGGGAGGGCTTTTCTCCGCTCATTGCAGAGAAAAGTCGCCCCCCACCCCACCTGCGGCCATGGGGATGGCACACAAACTGGACAAATACCGGTCAGATAAACCGACCGGTATTTGTCCTCTGCCGTGGAGACATAGCTTTTGCCAGATACAGACAAAGTTTGACTTTCCCTGTACTGTATATCAGGTTAAAAATCTCTTCAAATTCATTATGGAAAGAACAATTTGCTGTAATAAGTCCTGCATATATACACTTTCATCCAATTCTGTCTGTATAAAGGTATTACACAGTGAGAGTGCTCTGAAACTTTTTCCCTATCCATTCTACTATAATAAGTCTCTACCGCAGCCTAAAATTGGATTATGTGTGGTATTGATCAAACACTCAGCAAGCGGCTCTTCTGAATTGTAAAGAAAGTCATTAGTCCTGAGTTCAACTGTCTCTGTTCTTCTTTTCATTGACTTTAATGTCATTGCACCATATCCAATTGTACTACTTGCTGTGTTATTCTGAGTGAGATACAGTCTTTATCTAGAGGAATGATTAAGGATTAAATCTTCTAAAACTGGAAAAGATCAGGAGATTGTTCCTGTGCGTACATGCACCCAGGCTCCATGCAAGGTTATGTAAGATGAGATCTGCCATGCAAAGGTGTTCCTATTCTATTATTTTGCTCGACAGGTCTATTCTTTACACGCTTGCATTATTTATAGCTGTAATGTTAAATGTATAATTACAACAGTATATATTTCAGAGAAGAGAGAGCATGTAGTCACGCAGGTGTTAAAAGATTATTGGTCTGGAAACATATTTTAACCAGTTTAAAAATATAGAGATTGGAAGGTTTTGTGTTTCTACATATTTAGTGGTCTACAGTACAAGTCACATGGTTTACATCTAATGTTTTAATTCCTTGTAAAACAGATGTTGCAGACTTATTTTTAGCAGTTTTACTGAAGATTTTTCTTAGCAGTTAATATATAGGGGGTTTTCTGTCTTTGAATAAGTCTAAGAAAATGTTCACATGAGTTTAAGATTTGCAACGTGCATTTTACTGTAAGATTTGTGGTAGAAATTTGAGGCGAAAACTCAGCAGCACATCCATGCACACACATACTCACACAGTGGTAGCAAATCTAAATTGACATTTTCTGCATTATGATAACTGCGACGATATACTGCATGGTTTAAATCAATTTTGCACAATGTGCTAGTCATGTCAATGATTGGTACGTCCATATATACGGTAAGTACTGGTCCAAGGACAGAAAACCAACATTTTGGCGATAGATGCTCTTTAAATAGGTCTGCTTGTAATATACAGAGCAGCTGGAATAAAAAGGGATTTTGGCATGAATTTTTTTTATTGCAGATCATTATAGTGAAGGAGTCTGTAACAAATAAAAAATAAAAAATCATGTGTAGACTATAGCACATACCTGTACATAATAAGATTGAAAGGAGACAAATTTACTTTCTTTTCTAGCTATTCTAAACTACTATTTGCTGCATGTGAAAGCATGAACAGTGGCATCTAAAGAGCAGCTTCCACATAATTACTGACTTGTATATCTGTCACTTAGACACAAATAGATTGAAAAAAACACTAATGTATAATTATGAAATATGCTTGGGCAAAACTGAATACACTAAATGACAGCTGAAAAGAACAAGTGATTAATTGCTATGTAATGATTTAAGCAGGACCTTGGAGAAATATATTATGATTTTTTTTAATCTGTCACATGAAAATTATTGCTATGACTAGAAAGCTTGATAGACGTCAAAGAAAAGCCCATAATAATTAAATATCCTTGAAATAAACATTTTTGTTCTAAAAAAACTTAAGATATATTTATTGGTTGTTCTATTAAAAGAGGAGAAAAAAAAACATTTAATCAGGACTGTAGACCTGTTGCCTTTAACATTATGCTGAAAATAAGACACATGTTCGTAACACAAATCAATAATGTGTTTTAAATGGATTCTAAAAACTATTATGAACATTTTTTGCAACAGACTTGTTTCAAACACATCGTTTTGAGAGAAAAGAGAGAGGATAGAAGAAGAGAGAGAAAACTGTATGTGTTTTGTTATATTATATATATATATATATATATATATACACACACAGTATCTCAGAAAAAATAGTACACCCCTCACATTTTTGCAAATATTATATTAGATTTTCTTTTTTCATGGGACAACACTGAAGATACAACACTTACAAATAAAATAATCAGTGTTACAGCATGAATAACAGTATACATTTGGTGTGCTCTCAAAATAACTCTACATTCAGCCATCAGTGTCAACTGCTGACAACAAAAGGGTATACACTCTGAAGTAAAAATGAACAAATTGTGCCCAATTTGCCATTTTTCCTCCAAAGCGTCAGGTGACACCTTAGTGTTACAAGGTTTCTGATGGGAATGGGGAGCAGGTATGTTATATTTGATGTTATCGCTCTCACATTCTCTCATACATCTTATACAGCCTTCTTATAGGCTATTTGAAGATTGACAACACCCGGAAACTGAGCTTCAGCAAGGTGGCCAAGGATATACAGCAGTTTAACAAGACAGGTTCCACTCAGAACAGGCCTCGCCATGGTCAACCACATAAATTGAGTGCACATGCTCAGTGTTATATCCGGAGATTGTCTTTTCAAAATAGAGGTTAAAGGCGTGGTGGGTGGAGGTCAGTCTGTCAGTGCTCAGACCATATGCCGCACACTGGTCAAATTGGTCTGCATGGCTGTCGTCTGAAAAAGAAGCCTCTTCTTCAGATGATGCACAAGAAAGTCCACAAACAGTTTGCTGACTAAGAACATGGATTACTAGAACCATGTCCTGTGGTCTAATGAGACCAAGATAACTTATTTGGTTAAGATGGTGTGAAGCTTATGTGGTGGCAACCAGGTCAGGCGTACAAAGGCAAGTGTGTCTTTCCTAAAGTCAAGCATGGTGGTGGGAGTGTCATGATTATGGGCTGCATGAGTGCTGCCTGCTGTTGGGAGCTACAGTTCATTGAGGGAACCATAAAGGACAACATTTACTATGACATACTGAAGCAGAGCATGATCACCTCCCTTTGAAAACTTGGCTAAAGGGCAGTATTTCAACATGATAATGACACCAAAAACACCTCCAATACAACTGCTGCTTTGCTAAAGAAATTGAAAGTAAAGGTGCTTGACTGGCCAAGCATGTCTCCAGACTTAATCCCTATTATGCATCTATGGGGCATCCTCAAATTGAAGGTGGAGGAGCACAAGGTCTTTAACATCCAAAAGCTCTGTGATGTTGTCATGGAGGAGTGGCAGAGGATTCCAGTGGCTAAAACCTGTGAAGCTCTAGGGAACTCCATTCTCAAGAGAGTCAAGACAGTGCTGGAAAATAATGGTGGCCACACAAAATATTGACAATTTGGGCACAATTTGTCCATTTACACTTAGAGATGTACTCCCTTTTCTTGCCAGCAGTTTAGACATTAATAGCGGTGTGTTAATTTATTTTGAGGGCACACCAGGTTTACACTGTTATACAAGCTATACACTGACTACTTTACATTGCATCAAAGTGTTATATCTTCAGTGTTGTCCCATGAAACATATATAATACAATATTTACAAAAATGTGAGCGGCGTAATTTTATGAGATACGCTATAATTTTTCTACATAGGTTTTTCAATGGAACTTGAAAAACGACAGAAAACGACTTGAAAAATACATGTACAAACCGTTAAAAAAATCAATATACTGCCAAAAATTCATGTTACAAATGTCATAAAATTTGTGTTTGTTGCAGCTTGAGAAATGTAAAAAAGGAGCTTTAGCGCCTATATGAGTTATCACACAGGTATATGCATTATGCTTTATTAGGAGAAATAAATCTTTTCTGAAAAATATATGTAAAAAACAAAATTTCCTTTATTGTTAAGTATTTAATAAAGCTTCTAAATAACGACTTAATATGCAGACTCTATAGAAATTAAGGATATTAGTATTAATAATAATGACAATTATGAAAAGGCTGAAGCCACATAGTAGCAGAGAATTTAAGGATACAGGCAGTCCTCGACTTACACCGTTCTGACTTACACCCGTCCCCTAGATACAAACAGAGACTTATGGGGCATGTTGGCACTTGTAGGTCCATGTTCCACAGCAGATAGTAGCGGTGGAACGACAAGTTCCAGCATGTCACAGCAGCACATGAGGTGAAAATAGTTTCAATCTTAGGGGCACAGAGAGAAAAACAAATGTAAAAACCCTTCTCGGCGCTATATGACATTAAAAAAAAAAAAAAAACAACTTTTGTGCTGGAGTTACATTTAATAAATATACCTGTTCCAACTTACATACAAATTCAACTTAAGAAAAACCTACAGTCCCTATCCCATTTGTAACCCGGGGACTGCCTGTAGTGGTAAAGAAGTACAACTCCATTTAATCCAAAAAAAGAAAATGGCATAATGATCACAAAACATCTAACACATTTGTTAGTTTTACGATAAATACAAGGTTGCTTTCCACTAAGAAATAAATAATTCATGCATTTACTGCGTCCCCATTCTTAAAATGTACGCTGTGAAATAAATATGGTTACTGTTAGAATGCTTTCTAATTAATCATTAAAATAAAAAGTAAACATAATGCATGTGTTTAAAAATAAGAACAATTAACCTATATCCCCCCACCACTATACATTGTGACCCTCTCCTAACACTGTCAGAAAAAAACTGTACTTTGGAGAAGGAATTTCCTGTTGGTTATTACTATGGATTAGAGGCCTGAGGGGACAGGTAAAGCAAAAAAGTCTGCATTCCGAGGAGATATTCTATAAGAGGCAAAGTTTTACTTTATGGCTTATGTGCTCTTTAGCAGATAGGAGAAAAGATGTAGAAGTCATGTAAACCTCTAAACAATTTATTATAACATGTTATCATTTGGTCATGGACAGCTCTGGAGGCTTGCAATAAAAATACATGCTAATTTATATTTTAATACATATCCAGTACACAATTATGAAAAAAGAAATAGCAGAACCTAATAAATAATGTAGAGTTTTTACATGCAGCTATTCCATGCACTCAAGCATAGAAGGTATTTAGTTTTGTATAATATTCACCAACCAACGTTATTTCATACTACTAGTTATGCAGCATTTACCATCATAACTTATCCATCCTTATATTGCACTGTTTATATATGTAACACTGGTATTTCTGCAACTAAATGTGGACATCATATGTATACCTAAAACTCAATTAAAACAACTTGCATTCTTTAAGTCAAAAGTCAACCAAACACCTTCTGATATATTGCTTATAATGATAATTCATGTCCTCAAGAAAATTATCCTACAGTTATCTTGTGTTAAGGACGCATGGGACGGAGTATATATTGAAGAAAAAGAACCTAGCAAGCTAAATATGTTTAAACAGCTGCCTCTCAGCACTGTTGCCATCATAAGATTTGCATCTCAGAAGGCCGAAAGCATAAAACCCTCTAATTTAAGTCCTTATTAGCCAGTGGAAATTTGCCAACATGCAGGGCATTCCAAATAGACAGTAGAGATACATCACAGGAGCCGATTCACAGGCATGGAAAAGCTCTGTCTGGCACACAGAAGGGCAGGGGAATCCCTAGTGGGCCCCTGGGCATGACAGGCATGAAGGTGCTTTTCAGAGGGAAAGGCATAAAACAGGAGTTGTGGGCACTGGCTGAGGAGGGGAAGGGCAAATATTCAACGCCAGTGATGGCCTCCAATCAACCCAATCTGATACTGGGTGTGGATCAGAGAAGTTTTTTTATTACCACAGCTTGACCTAAAATGTGGTCATTTCCTTCCACTTAAGCAGGGGTGGGGAATCTTTCTTACTACCAATGGCCATTTGGATATATAACATTATTTGTGGACCATACAAAATGATCAACTTAAGAATGAACATGATATACTCGGTTAAACATATAATTAACCCACCCCTTAAGTTACAGCTGGAACCACTTCTCTCCCTAATAAGCACAAGTGCAGTGGCACACTGCTGAAAGGACGAATACATCAGCAACAAATCTTGTCCGTGCCATTTCAGTGCTGTAGCTCAATAGTGGAGAAAAGGCATAGAGTTGTAACGGTTGTAACCGTGCTGAGATGTCCATGCCCTTTTTTCCTCAACAAGCAATCACATATCAGAGCAGATATGGCATGGACTCGAGTGGTTACCGGTACACCCCATGTTCCCAAGTTAGTAAACAAGTGC
The DNA here is from genome assembly GCA_025379985.1 of Phyllomedusa bahiana. Lineage (NCBI taxonomy): Eukaryota > Metazoa > Chordata > Amphibia > Anura > Hylidae > Phyllomedusa > Phyllomedusa bahiana. The sequence goes on from JAODAL010001005.1 coordinate 25,709, forward strand.
CAGGAGCTTCAGAGCCCAGCGCATATGCAAGCGTATATTGAGAGGGAACTACCTAAGCGAGATCTGCTACTGCGTATCTGCTGCTCTCCAAAAGCTCCAGCCAATTCTTTGCCGACTCAGGGACATTGCAAGAGGGGACATTCCCAACTCCTGCACTAAATCAACCAGATGCAGCGAAGCTATCCTATGCCAGAGAGAGCTGAGGCTGAGTCATATGAGTTTTAAAAATTCTGAGGTGCCAAATTGTGTAAATGTTAGACAGTGTATGGTGTATACATTAAGCATATGTTAGGTATCAGCCTTCTATGAGTCACTATGGAAGGCTTTTTAGGGGGTCAACGCTGTAACTCAAATCTACTAGAGCATCTTGTAAACAGATAACTTAATGCGCAGGACCGATACCACTTAATCATTGCACACTGAATCATACATTTCACCATACAATGTAATCCAACTGCTAGATGATTCAACGGAATTACACTTTAGCATCAAACTAGAAAGACGGCATGCCGTTTCTACATATGAACCTCATTCCCCCTCCCCGCTTATTAAAACACAAAAGTTCCCTCTCTACACATCAGTGTCTCGGCCTACTATACATTCTAGGCCAATACAAGCATTTATCCGAGGTGCAAAAGTCTGGTATCTTGTCTGGGCTGATCTGCCATACAGTTGTTAAATAGGTTTCACAATCTCAGTCCATTTCTCATTTCAGACAGTTTGAATTTTTTGTCAACATAGTCATATGAGGAATTGTTTTTTTCTGAGACAAGTTGTATTTCTAAGGCCTCGTTCACACGGCTTATTCTGGGACGGATTGGAGCCGTACTGCGCGCCGTATTTGCGCTTCAGTACGGCTCCAATCCATCCCAGTAACTACGGTAATCCACAGTTCTCATAGAGAACTATGGATTCCGTCGCTCCTCCCCGCTCGGCGAATCCGCCGCGGGGGGAGAAAGTGACAGGCACATTATTTACGGTGCGTACGCGCCGTGAATAATGCATTGTCTATGGGGCCGTTGGGCAGCTCCCCCGCCGCGCCCCTGCCCCGCCCCTTATTCAAGCCGTAATGCGGGCGGGATCCGTCCCGCAATTACGGCTTGAATAAGCCGTGTGAACCGGGCCTTATTGGTACCATTAAATGAAATGAGAAATTTTATAAAAATACATTTGTGGTCTAATGGAAAAAATGCAGTTCTGACAATTTTGAAGAGTTTTAGTTATATTGTGTTTATAACGCAGTAAAAATTATATGTATGTTAACATACAATAAATACCAAATTTATATAACAATTTTTTTTATTGCTTTGTATCATCTTATTGTAGGACCAATGCCTTTTCATTTTTTCGCAAAATAACTGTGTAAGGGCGCGTCCCCACAGCACAGTGCAAATTTTTGCACACGGACACAGGGGGACGGCTTTTCTACGCTGTTTGCAGAGAGAAGCCCTCTCCCCTCCCACTGACATGTACATATTCCACCTGAAAACCGGGCGGAAGAATGTTCAATATTTTTCGGACCGCTGGTGGAAAACCAATGCAGTGGGGACTGCTGCACGGGTTTTCCATAGACGTCCATTTTAAAGTTTGTCAGCTGGTTTTCAAAACTGAAAAGCATCTGTAAAACAGGCCGTGGCAAGGGTTCTTAGCCTAAGGGTTTTGTAAGCAATGTTTTTTTTTTTTTTTTCAATTTTATGTTTATACAGCAACTGTAAAATATCAGTTGAAAGTCCAATAATATTTTACATTCGCCGTACCGCGGTTTTTGGCGCAGATGTTAGGCCGGTTTTTGGCTGGCCCAGTACATAGAATCCACTTAAAGATACACAGTGCTGTGGAGATGAGGACTTATGGCATTCACCAAGCAAAATAAACAACAAGATGTTACAACAGTTTGGGCATTTCTAGAAGCAGTCATGTCAATTATATGTGATTAATAGGACCTGAGGGGGTTTTCTCACATTTTCTCACAATGATTAGCTTTTAACATAGAGAGAACGGTAAATTACATTACCAAATACATTGCTGTCTTAATTGTGCTTTGTTCAGAAGATAAAGGAGATTTTATTTACTGCCAGTGTGCAGAAGTTTCTCTTGGTTACCAACCAACTCTCTCGTGTATAATAAAGAATTCGACGGACATCAGCATCTTCAAAAAATTGGGTTATGTTTTATTTACTCCATGCAATATTGTTTGAAAAAGGCCACACTTGGGCTGAAACATTGCAATTTATTTGTTAGTTCACATGAAGTGAATTAAACCGTATGCAATTTTTTGAAGATGCTGATGTCCGTCGAATTCTTTATTATGGACTGTATGGTCGTGAGTTGTGACTAAACCCACCAAGTGGACTGTCTGTTGCATCATTGGGGCATTATTTTAGCCAAATTTTGGCACAAATAGTGACCATTGTGGATTTAGTGCTGTTGCTATTATTCTACCATTATCTTGAATACAGCTCTCTCATCTATCATTGCTAAAAAGCTGACCTCCAACCATGGTAAGTCACTCCCTGCTTAGTCTTTTTTTTTTAGCACATGAGCTTGTTTGTCTAAGTTAATGCCACGTTTTAACCCTTTGAGCTCTGTAGTGTTGTGCACTACAGTTTATAAATCTCCAGCAGATATGTCACTATCATAGGCTCAGCTAGGAACAGCAGGACTGACATGCAAATCACAGCTATAGAACCAGTCACAGCCTGACCACGAAGTGTGAGTCTGAAGCTGGCTGTGGCTCTGTGAAACAGCATAGTGAAACAACCTCTTTAAAGGGGTATTCACGTTTCATTGATTAGCTTTAAACATGAAGTCAAAGGTTAATAAATGTGATTACCAAATCGCACTGCTTTTCTGATTTTGATTCTCTTCAGAGTTAGGAGCAGATCTTTTTTTTTCCTTATTTCCCCAGGTGACTTAAACATGCATGTTATTTCTGATCCCACTCACTACCAGTAGGTATAACAGAACCAGAACTTTCCACATACGGAGCGCCACATTTCCCTATAGACATACAGATGTAGCAGAACTAAACAGATCAGATATTGCACCGTGATATCACGGCACAGAATGTTATCTCAACTTTTTCAATGCTTTTCAATGGCCTTTGTTTACAGATGAGAGCAGATAACACGAAAAGCCGTGATATCACGGTCAAGCTGTACTCTGCTACATCTGTTTGCATGTTACAAATGGCTAAATAAATACTAGATCCATGGAGTCAAAACCATTCTCCTCTACACTTTCACTGAAATTACATTCAAGAGTGCTGTAGTTTTCCTGGGTTCAACCAGTCTACTTTTACACTGTGCATTTTCCTCTCCTACTGCTGCTTAAAATATGAGCTTATGCCAGTGGAAAGACAGAATTACAAGCTGATGAGTGAATGATCAAGTCCGATGTGGAAAGTTAGGCTAAAGAAAAAATATGTTTCATATTCTCTACAGTCAGTTGGTATGGTTTTTTTCATGCCAATGATGCTTTCTGCTTCTAATCCAGCTCTAGTTAATTTCCAGTTGACCCTTTTGCTGACAAGATTAATGACAACCAGTATGGATTTTACTGACCATAGACACAGTTTCTCAACACTAGTATGTGCTCTTGCGTAAAAAGTGGGATGACAAGAGGCTGGCACTAGGCCTCCTAAAAACACTCTGGCAAGTTATTCTATTTATGTATCACATCTTACTAAATCTCTCCAAAAAAGAATTCCGAGATTCAACAAATGTATTTTAGAAAGTTTAAATAGACTACGGATGGAAGTTTTACATTCTTGGTGAAAACCATCATATTTAATTCAACATGAGTGAATAATGGCTTTCATGGTTTCCATGAATATTCTATGAATGTATAAAATGAATACTTGCATAGGAGTGGCTCTATTTATATGTTTATATCAGTCCATACATCATTTCCTTATGTTTGAATAAGAGGATGGCAGTTTTAACCAAGTGTAAAGGCAGCAGTGGTGATGACACAATTAGCTCATGGTCTATCACATTCAGTAACATTAGCGTGACATATTGTAAAAACAAATTTTTATAATTTTACCTCAGGATGGTGGCCAATATCAATATAGGTACAGACAGGGTGAAAAGCTCCAGTTCCACAGGCGTACAAATGAGTGTGGTTATAAGCCTTGAGAACTTTAATGAAATTTGCACATTCTTTCTGTGGAAATAAGAAACAAGAGGTTAGCATTTTCTGGTATTATTTTCTTATAGACTCAATAAATGTAAAAAAAATATTAAAGCTAACAATAATAATAATAACACTTGTCCTAACCCGTAAACCAAAATTCAGATTAGGATTATGAATTTTGAACCAGTGTGTAAGGGTTAATTACCGCTCCCCTACTCTTCCAGTCTAGCAGCGAGGTCGGTGCAACATCACTTCAAGTCTGATGTCACATGTAACAAAAGTGACAGCAAACCCTAATGTAACATCCTACCAGATGGGTCATCAGACCGAGTGCAAGAGTGGTAAATTAACCTTTACACACGATTTAAAACTGTATCCCACACTTTAACTTTGGGTTATAGTTATATCGACTGTTCCAGTCAATTGCTTGGCAATTTATACTGAAAATCATTTCAGCCAGATACAAACGGATTCACTCAAATTCAGGTCAAATTTGACTTTGACCCAAATCTTAAGCACAACACTACTGACAAAAGTAAGGGGCCAAAGATAACTAAGCTGCAGACTCTGCACTGGCGACAAATAGTTGGAAGAGGTCATCAGAACAAGCTTGACCAAATGAATAAAAGAAGGAAAGAGAATTTCTACAATCAGAGAAAAGAACACCTGTGAGCTACTGGATGTTAATGTTTATTGTGTCTGATGTATGGTACAATTTTTGTTTGTAAAACCATTCAGGTCATAATAAAAGCTGTAGTTTCACACAACAAAACTTATACAGCAAGGGTTTAACCTAATTGAACAACTGGATTAGTTGCCTCTTAGAATATGAACCATTTTTCAGGAGTGTACTACACCACAGGTATCCTTCATTCCAAATAAAAAAAACTGGTATGAAAATTTGAACTCCACCCTTAGGCTACGTTCGCACGACATAATTGCGGGGCATACAGTATGCCCCGCAATTACGCCAGATGTTTGGGAGTCACGCTGATACGAGTGTACACCCGTGGGGGCGGGTGGGGGCGGCAGCCCGCCGGCCCCATTGACATTCATTACTCGCAGCGCGTATTCGCCACAAGTAATTGACATGTCATTTATCTCCCCGCGGGAACCATATGATCATCATGTACAAAATAGGTAGAGGAGGTGTAATCCATAATTCTATGGATTTCTATCCTTACCATACTCTGCCTCTACGAGGCTACCTAGGTGTGTCCACTTTACTTCAACAAACTTATTCTTGTATATACCCACTATATTGGAAGTCCTCTGTAATTCTTTAGGGAAAATTCATGGCTGTTTGAGGAATAGGATGGCTGCTGGCCACCACAGATTTTTAGAATGAAAAATGATCTACAGAGCAATCAAACTTCAGAGATTGCTTCATTATGTTAATGAAAAATCTGACTCAACATCCTATAGAGCCCTTTCAAAATAACAAATTATCACAGCTTTCACCAACAATTTTAAACTAGTCAAAGTTTAAATCAACAATATTGTATTGTTAAATGAATGAATTAAATACATTTCTTTTCCTTACTAGTTATTTCATATGTTGATATAGACACAATCGTCAGTACATAAAAGCGCATTGATTTTTGCACTAAATGGCTATTTTCCATCCAAGCCAACATGTTAATTTAATTTGTTAATCTTTCTTTCTATATACCAGTTGAAACTCAAGTCTCAATGAACAGGGGATGCACAGCTTTGGTATGCATTTGTAGCCAATTATGACATCTGTATTACCCTTTGCTACATGATACATGATGTAATTGTGACCCGCGACCCAGATTTTGCGTTCCTATACTAATGTTTGTTGCACTTAGAAAGAAGCACAAGTCTACTATTTTGTTAACCCAACTGCTTTTCACAGCTGTGTGCAGACAACCGGCCCTGAGAAAAAACAGTTCCAAAGGTGTTATGTGTATGTATATGTGTCATAACCACAGTGCACCTTTCTCCTTATTGTTGGCACACTGCCTAAAAAGACATTGCCTCATAGGCAGATTCCCTCACACATCTAGATTCTCACATCTTCAGCAGTTTAGTAGAAACAAAGGACATAATATAAAATCATGGCATCAATTCAAGGGAAAGAAAGAACAAACACAACAAACATTTCTTTATTTAAGCATAAAACACTACAAAATATATATTAAACATTCTACGTTCTGTTTTGTCTTTTAGCTCCCAAATACAATGAATAAACCTTTAAGTGCTTTATAGTTCATTCAAGGATTGTGGATCCTTAATCTGAGTAAAATGAGTATTCTGCAGGTCTCCTTTACTTGTTTTGCACTAATTCTATTTGAACGCAAGGCTTATTTATATCTGTAATCATATTATGGATAGAGCCACATTATTAACTCCTTCCTGCAGCGATTTATGTTTTATGTCACATTCATTGTTTCCTCCCTTATTTTCTTTTTCTTTTTACACAGATGTAGGAGGGGGCTTATTTTTTTTGAGGGACAAGGTGTACTTCTTAACAGTACTATTCACGTTACCATAAAATTGGGTGGTGGGGGGGATGTGAAAAATATGCATGATATGTTATTTGTATCCTGCAACTCTGTACGATTCCAGGAATATCAAAATTTTTTTCATTTTAATTTTAGTACTTAAAAAAAAAAAATACAAACAATTTGCAATTCAGCACCATCTTCTGCAACCAACAACTTTTTATATTTTTCTGCATGGGCTCATTTTTCTGTAATTATCATTTTGGGACAAGTGTATTTTTGATCACTTTTTATTCCATATTTGGTGTTGGGATTTTTTTTTTTGTCTACTGTGTTCACTGTACTGGACAATAATGTTATACTTTAATAGTTCAGACTTTTGCAGACATACTAATACTTAACTATTATTTTACTTTTTTAAATTTTTAAACTTTTTTTTACTTGTACCTTTAGTCCCCTCAATGTAATTGACCACTACAGGGTATCACTTGAATGCTATTCTTCAATAGTAATATATTGAAAAACAATGTACAATAGTGGCTCCCCTATTACATATGTCAGTAAGGAGTTAATATCCTAAATCACTGTAAAAAAAAAAAACGCAAAGTTTTCTTGGCCGAAGTCTAAAATCAAAGGAAAAATATTTATTAAAACTGTCTAACAGTAAAATTGTTCTTGTTGTCCCTAGCAAGGAATCAAAACTCAGCTTTAATTTTTTACCTTCTCTGAAAAAATAAATGGTGCGCTCTGATTGGTTGCGACATACATCAAAGACATTTTTTCTCTTAGATAGTTTTGTTAACTAAGGCCCTGTGTGTCTAATACAAAACTTGAAGGACATTTTTGTTCCAAAGCCACATAAGAGATAATACTGCTGATTTAAAAAAATAGTAGTTCTCTGATACAATATAATGTTTTTATTGGGCAGTAATACTTTACAGGGACACTGTTGAGTATTCACATCAGTACGAAGTGCTTTATGTGTTGTAAAACAGGTTAATGAAAATTAAGAAACTGCTATTCATGCATTAACCTAATATAATTTTGGCACAGTCTCCACACAACATGTATAACATTATGTAATCTACAATTTAATTTATAGATTGGTTCCAAGTCTATGTTTTAAAGGTCATCTCCAGTCTTGATCTTTTATAGGAAAAATGTTGGTGATGTGTGGCAATCCAATCTTTCTACCCCAATTTTGAGATATGCAAATGTCACTTTGAGATTCCAAATTACTGTTAATGAGTAGCTCAAATTTTACTAGCTCAAAATACATTTTTAAAACTAGATATAAAATCTATTTGATTTTTCTGTTGCTAACTATATTCTTTTATGCACCTAAAAAAAAAAGATTAAAAGGTATGACCAGCAACTTCCTAGTAAGTATAACACTTTTGGCAACATTTTGCCTTCATACAGTTTTAGAGAGTTTAAATATGCTCCACACCTGCCATAAAAGCTGCATAAAAATGCCAAAATCACATAGACTGTGTTTTGTGGTAAAGTTTCTGTTACAGCTGCAACACCCAAAGCATGTTTTGATTTAAAACAAATTTATTCCAGTGCTGCGAATGTCTATTCCAGTGCTGGGTCTCTTTAGATGTCCAATTGAAACTAAAGGCTCTGAATAGTGATGTAAGCAGAGGCACCGGACCGATGCTGCCAATCAGCATCTGCAGAGGTGACATCCTGTTTGGAAGAGAATACGAAGTAAACAGAAGACTGGAAAAATCCAGCACTAAAACAAGGGTGAAGAGAAAGGGCAGTATTTTTTTTTTATTATTATTTTATTTGGCTCCAGTAACATATTATTTATATTTATTTGAACTGGACAGTCCCTTTACTGTTAAATAAATGTAGAAATAACTGATGTATTCACATAAAATATTTTGTATCAAAGGAGTTGACAACTAGAGCATCAGCACTGAATCAACAGTGGATTAAATAAGTACAATTTTAAAAATTATTTAATAAAATAAATAAAATGTTAAGCTTTCCGATAAGTGCATGCTTGAAATTGTACGGAGGAAAAGAGTTCAGTATGAAGCAATGATTCTTACCAATGCAAGACATTTTTCTATCCAATATAAATTGAAGTGCTTACCAGCTCTGACTAAACCCTAACCCTTCCTGGAGCCTAACTAGTCCAATAATCTTTAGAAATCTTACTCATCTATCCCCAGTTGGTCAAACTTTTCCTGTTTCTAGTAGGACCAGTAGCAGACTGGGGTGCCTTGGGCCAACCAATGGAGTTGATTCTTTGGGTTCATTATACATGACTGCACATACTGCACCTGTATCTTGACTGCCACTTGCTCTCTTTCTCTGCATTCCTCCCTGAAAACAGCCATTGGTCTTTCATGTCCATGGGCCCATCGGAGGTTTCCGGTTTCCTGATGGGCCAGTCCAGGCCTCAGCAGACACATTATATTTTGCTTGTATTACCATTCCCTCTAGAGCAGGGGTCCTCAAACTTTTTAAACTGGGGGCCGGTTCACGGTCCCTCAGACCATTGGAGGGCCGGAATATAGTTTAAAAAAAAAGTTTTACTTTGGGGGTCGATACGATTACGGCGATACCCAATTTATACAGTTTTTCATGTTGAAGCGCTTTTTTAAAATAAGAAAGTTTTTATTTGTAAAACAATATTTATGCATTGCTGTCTTCTGATAGCCATAATTTTTTTATATTTTTCCGTATACAGAGCTGTGAAGGACTTTTTTTGCGGGATAAACCCGGGTTTTATTGGTTGTCACTTGGCATTTATATGGTTTTTGATCACTTTTTATTCCATTTTACATGCTGAGGATAAACAAAAATCACAATTCTGACTTTTTTACGGCGTTCACCGTGCAGGTTAATAACATGACAGATTTTTTAGGGCAGGTTGTTACATACGTGGCAATACCAAAATATGCTGTTTTTTTTTGGATCTTTTTTCGGGTGAGTGGTGTTTTGTAAAGGGGAAAAGAGCAGTGTACGTGTTTATTTTTTGTGTTTCATTTTTTTTTCACTTTTACCCACATTTGATTTGATTGGTATATGCAGCAATTGCTGGTCACTCACCATGACATTTGTAGAATTCCCAAGCTGACCACATTTCTTATAGATTCCAGCTCTCCCAGATGACAATGTGCTTAGCAAAAATCAGGGATTGGGGGCCAGGAATAGATCAACCTGCAGACGAGAAAAACTTGTCACCGGGGAAACTGTGGAATCTATAACAAATGTGTCCGACATTGTGGAGCTCTACTAACGTCTTCACCCAGCTTTCCCAGACCCCTGAAAAGCTAAACATGAAACGGGGACTGGGAAAGCACATTACAATCCATAATAATTATAGGGCTTCTAAAAAGGTGGTCACCTCTGTCCGACAAGTTGACTCCTGTCCAGACTCGGAGGTTGGGGGGAAGTGGGGGCTCCTGCCCTGAGTCTGGAGGAGAGGGGGGGGATCCTGCCCTGAGTCTGGAGGAGAGGGGGGGGCTCCTGCCCTGATCTGGAGGAGAGGGGGGGGGCTCCTGCCCTGAGTCTGGAGGGGGGAGGGGGGGCTCCTGCCTGAGTCTGGAGGAGAGGGGGGGCTCCTGCCCTTGTCTGGAGGAAAAGGGGGGGTGCTCCTGCCCTGAGTCTGGAGGAGTGGGGGGCTCTTGCCCTGGGTCTGGAGGAGAGGAGGGGGCTCCTGCCCTGGGTCTGGAGGGGGGGGGGCTTTCCCGCCCTGGGTCTGGAGGATGGAGGGGGGGCTTTCTGCACTGAGTCTGGAGGAGAGGGGGGGCTCCTGCCCTGATCTGGAGGGAGGGGGGGCTCCTGCCCTTGGGTCTGGAGGGAGAGGGGGGCTCCTGCCCTGGAGGAGAGGGGGGGCTCCTGCCCTGGAGGAGAGGGGGGGCTCCTGCCCTGGAGGAGAGGGGGGGCTTCTGCCCTGGCACTCCGTGGCTCCTGCCCTGGGTGTGGAGGAAGGCTTCTGCCCTTGCACTCTGTGGCTCCTGCCCTGCCTCCTCTCGGAGGGAGGCTTCTGCCTGGACTCCTGGCTCCTGCCCTGCCTCTCGGAGGGAGGCTTCTGCCCTGGCCACTCCGTGGCTCCTGCCCTGCCTCTCGGAGGAGGCTTCTGCCCTGGCACTCCGTGGCTCCTGCCCTGCCTCTTGTGGCTTCTCTCCTGTGGCGGGAATGCTGAGCACTGACCTCACATCCTGCTCTGGAAGTCAGCCTCAGCGGCGCCTGTGAGCAGGGGGACACTATGGAGCTGATGGGAGGTGCCTGAGGGCGGACACTTGCAGTATATGGGAGGTGTCTGTGAGTGAGTGGAGGAGGGCGGACACTCTGCAATGTGTCCGCCCTCAGGCACCTCCCATCAGCTCCATAGTGTCCGCGCCCCGAAGCTGGCCCCTGCTGTTGTGCTGCCCATGTTACCTGTACCGCACCCCAAAACCTCCCATCGTATGGGAGGTGCTGTGGGCGGTGACGGGTGACGTGAGGCATCGTGAACAGCACAACGGCAGGGGCCAGTTATGAGATCGCACACACTGAATAGGAGGACTGGGCTTGCTGCCCGCCACCGCCGGTGCCTTGCTACATGTCAACGATCGGCAGCGGCGGCGGATGGCAGCGGCGGGCCGGATAAAAATCCCCGGCGGCCTGCGGGCCGTAGTTTGAGGACCCCTGCTCTAGAGTTTTCAAGGTATAGGTTAGGTGTTTGACCTTATCCATTCTTTTTTTGGACTTCATCTTGATTCACACAAATACTACACATTTTGTCAAAATTGTCCCACAACCCTAGATCAGCAAATTCCATCTCCGACAGCCCAGTAGCTTTATAAATGGATGAAAATTGGATCAGGTGACCCTTCACAGGGAAACATATGGGACTTTATTTCTTTAAAATGATTGTACCATTAGGGTCATGTTTATATCTCATGCTGCCCTTGATACTGAGAATGAATATGTCCTGTGTAATTGCCTGCTACTTTTCCCAACTTAAACTGTTTTTCATTTGTGTTGATAGATGCAGGACAGAGGTCAGTTATTCCAGAAGAAATGCAATGTACCTACTTGAGCTGGCACAGGGCTCTGACCTATATTAGTACTTAAAAATCACCAGCATAAAAACTATAGGAAAGACGTGGCATCTGAGTCTGGAGATCTGAGTCTGACAAAGGGAAAGGAATGGTTGCAATCACTTCATTTGCGATGATTATTGCTTTTCCTCCTATCAGCCTGCAGAAGACAGGAAGGCAATGGACCTCCAGTGTCTAGTGGTATATACGGCATGGAGAGTTATGCTTGCAAAGGTAGCGAACCTGATACTATTACTTAACAAGGGAGTTACTATTTTGTACAGTTCTCTGTGAGCTCTACAAAAGTTACACGGGTTTTCCCATCTGGATATTTCACAGAGTCTACTCTTCCCAGGTAGCTTCAGGCTCCAACTTCCTGATTAGGCTGTGGATCTACAACAGTGACTGACATTTCAGCTCTGCTATTTCTGGCTGTGTCTGTTAGAGGGAGATAGGTGAGGGTTTTTAGGGGGGCAAAAAGGTCAGAGTTAAAATAGTTAAAGATTGCCAGTAAGAAATATGAAGTAGCTCCTCTGCTGCTGATAAGACACACCAAGGAGTGAATCACCATTCCTGCAAGAGCTACTAGAGCAGAGGTGGTGGGTAATCTAGAAAACCTTCCATAAACAAGCAGGAGATAAGAACTGCTCCAACACTCAAATATAGAAAAATTAGAAGAGCGATGTATTTGGTAATAGTCTTTATTTACCTTTGTCTACATATTTTAAGCTAATCAAGGTGATGGGAATACCCCTTCAATACTACACCTTAACAGTCGGTAAAATTTAGAGGCTAATCTTCAGAACTTTTTATTCATTAGAATAGCCAATACAGCAAATTTGACTCTTTAGATCACAGTAAAATCACAGGTATTTAGGAGTTTCACATTAAACTGGAAAAATATAGAGAAAGCTTACTACTGTAACACGCAAGAGATGAGCTATGACAATCTGGCACAGCAGTACTGTAAGAAACATGTACAAATACATTAATATTTTATACTCAGGTCTTTCTAGGCTTTAAATAAACAATGAGAGCAAAGACTACAAGTTGGCATGTTCAGTAAACAGAAATATAACCCGGCTGCACTGGAATGTATATTTAGCCAATTCATTATTTAAAGCACAAGCCCTGAATGTTCTTATCAATATGTCAGCTGCACTGTTTAAACTTTCTCCTCAGACTAAATTAAATTGGGTGGATAGTTGACGCTTTAAATAAACTCCAATACGACACTATATAGTCTACTGATGTGGTAGAATACAATCTTCTTACTAAAAATCAATAGAAGTTCTTATACTAATAAACCAAAATCCATGGGGCTGCTGAATATGTATGCCTGCAATGAAATTATTTGATATATGTGAATATGCTGGCTTCAAATTACTGTATAGAACTGCTGCTATTTAAACTGTAACCACATTCATAACCCAATAATATACAAAGAACAATAATGTTACTCCTTTACTGGAGAAAATTGCTAGAATTGTAAACTTAGACTATATAATACACACAATTCAGACATATTGCTATAACCACCAGTTATTATCCAGATAAACCGCCATGTGCAGCAAGGACAGCAGCTAGATGGGCAGTGAGTGACTCAATAAGATCCTGGTTGTCTAGTCACTATGTTTCTGGAGCCATGTGACTACAATGCACCCCAGACAGCTTAGAAGGTGTGCGTATGTAAGCCGAGTGAGTTCCGAGGGCAGGTTTACCTGAATACAGCGAAGTCACGGAATTAGAACACGACTCCAACAACCGGCTCAACAGCAGGTTGTTTTACTGAAACTTTCTGGAACAGATAGTGAACAGATCCCCAAACACAGATATACAAATACATATCTTGGTGGCACGTCTGATGCCACAACGCGCCCGTCAGGTGTGTATCTCTGATGACTCGGTAAACTTTACATAAAGTAGGGTTCGGAAAGGACGATATCCCTTCTTACTTTTAATACCGTAAGCAACTAACGGGAATAATTGTGTGTGGGTGGCTCGGCAGGCTGGCAGGGGCCGTGTGTAAAGCACAGTAGCTTTACAACTTGATGATTCTACCCATTTCCCTCACAACGGACACATGTGACACATAACTTTCTCCCACAGCGTGAACCGGTTCAATGGATATCACTGTGTTAGCAGCTCTTTTCCAAGTCCCTGAAACCAGGAAGGTGTAGTTGGATAACCCCTCCTTTTGGCCTGTAGCTGAAACCTAAACCTAACCTAAACTAGTAGAGGCTATTCCACAGTACTGAGCTAGTTGGCAGTGCACGCATCCGCTGAGCCCGGTACCTTACAGCATGGCCGGCAATGCTGTCCTACTGGTGCAGATCTTGTGGATCGGAGCGTGGTGGTCTGGCTGCAAGCATGGTCCTCCTCTGTATCGGCAGCTTGTCCTTTTGTCCGGGCTCTCAATTCGGGGAACGACGTCTGTGTAGGCAGTCGGCTTCTTCCTAAGTTACTGGACACACTCAGTTCCAAGCCTGGCAGGTTTTTGGGGAAGCTGGATCGTTTTCTGGCTCCTGCTCCTGTGTAAAGCTGCTTGCTGCTTGCTCTCTCAGTCTCTTTTGTCCTTTTTCCAAAATGGCCGACGCCATGTGAGTGTTTTACAATGTGCCTCATTTGCATATCTCAGAACCAGAAATAGCGGCCTTATTGTGGCACAACAGCAGAATTACAATTAAATACCTTCACAGTTGTCATACATTAGGCTTTAATTAGTGAACATAATGTGGTTGAATCCACTATCAACTACATACCACCCCACTAGAAGTTGGCATTCCATCGAAAACCCCTCCCCCACAAAACTCGCCTTCGCGCATAGCGCTGGGGGAGGTTACTCACCAGCGTTGGATCTGGGTCTGTCCTACGTGGGGCTATAGGCATCAGGGGTTTAAGGCACATCCACTGGGTAGGGTGTTGGCTGGGCTGCCCGCCACTCTATCCCTGGGGTGGCACAGATTCGTCACAGTTGGAACTTTCAGTTGACACCGGGCAATGCGGGAACAGCCCACCATTCCTCAAAATAATGGGAGTGCTGGACAGGCGGTGTAGGTAATTAGGGCGTAGTTTCAGGGCACTTCAAAATCACAGAGCCTCAACATATTCCTGTGCAAATTTCGTGATTCGGACCCACAACCTGTTCCATCGGGCTCTACCTCGTTAGACTGGGATGGAAGGGTCACTACCCTTCTCTTGACAATTATGGGACCGCCTCCCTCACTCCCATCCAACTTCCAGATGGCCTCTTTGCACTCACCATGACCCGATCACCTGGGGCAAAATGTCTACTCTGCACAGGCCTTGGGTTAGCGATGACCACTTGTTTTAGACGCTTCATACAACCTTGTGCACTGTCCTGCAGTCGGGCGGCAGGTGTTCCATGGGGCCCAGGCCGTCGGTTACTGGTCCCACGGGTGGTGATTCTGTCGGACTGGGCATGTGAAGATCCTCATAATCTCTCGAACCGGTCCCCGAACATCGCATGTGTGGGGTAGTATCCTGTGGTACTGTGCAACCTATTGTTTATAGGCCCACTTCAGCCGGGCTCCGGTACTCAGGCCACCTAGCCTTCTGGGCTTTGTCCTTAAAGTCCGAAGCATCATGGTATAAGGGTGCGGTTTTATTTAAACCGCTCACAAGCATCGTTCCCTAGCGTGGGATGATACGGAGTGAGTACGGGACACGCTCAATAACATACAACTGGCTACAGTCTCGCTCATTATAGCCCCTTGGGAAAACATGCCACTTGGTCGGAATGTATCTCTGTGGGCACCCCAAATACAAAACATAATAACAACCCCCCCCCCCCCCCCACAAACCTGTATAAAGTCGATTACAGACCGCCTCAGTCAGCGACTTGCAGTCTGATCCTAGTGGGTACAGCCGGCAGTATTTAGTGAAATGGTCTGTCATGTCCAAACCTGTGATGACTGCCCAGAGGTAGAGTACAATCTGTACATAGTCAATCATAAGGAGCTCTAGGAGGCGCAGATGTTCCGGATGGTGTTTGAACGGGAGCCCGCTGTTCAGTGCTCTTACTTAAACCAAGGTACGACCACTTGAGGGGCAAGCTTCAGGGACACCATGCTTAACAAGTCAGGGAGTACACAGTCGTGAAGACACTTATAGCGTTTTGTTCACTCCCCAAAATGGGCGCCTCTCTCATGAGCTTCCCGAGCAGCCTCTGGCCCTAATGACATGGGGATAACCAATCTGTTGTCGGTTGCTGCAAACTCTGATTGTAAGTAGATGGTCGCAACAGGAGACCTGGGATAACACTCAGCTTATACACCACTGCCTCAATACAGCTTTTGGCCCCTCCCCATGCGTTCACTGGGGCCTGCTCCTGGTCGTGGCCAGACCCGAAAACCCGACACACCCTTCTCTTTCTGTAAAATCTGGGCAACACCTGGACCCTCATGCTATCAGCCATTGCCTTTCCCAACACCATCGGCATACCCAGACGGCCACCCCACTATGAGTGTGCCACTTCTGCGAACGACGGGAACTGGCTTAAAGTCGGGCATTTTCGTGTCCTCACTAAACTCACTCATCAATGCTTGCAGGATGGTAGTCGACTGGACCCGAGAGAGGGCTCTGCATTCCCGTTCTTCTCTCCCTGACCGGGAACTTAATGCGGAATTGTTACTTTGAGAGTCGTTGCCATACCATCTCTGATCGAGGCGCTCCGAAAGCTTAGCATTATCCTCTAATGAGCCCAATGGGTTGTTGTCGGTTTCATGACAGTCACTTCGGACCTCGTCAGGTCTCTCGAACCTTTCAGGTCATGGCCCACACCAGGGGCCAACAGTTCCAACTTAAAGGAGCTTAATTGTCAGGATTGCCACTCTGACTCCCGCATGGACTTCAACGAACTGGCATAATGGCAATAACTCTCCTCGCCCCTCTTGGACCTGGGACAGCACAGCACCCAAACCATGTAGATACCGTCAGTATACAGCAGAAGAAGGGGTGTGTTCAATGCGCATAGGCCAAATTGGAGCCACTGGTCAGCGGCCTACTTTCACCGCTTCCAATAAGCATCTTTGATGACGTGGTCCCAACTCAATAGGGCGATTCTTTGGACCCCCAGAACCACCCCCACCGTTATCCCTAAGTAGCTCATGTAAGGGGCCGTCAGATGAGCAAAACGGGGGTTATAAACAACCACCTTCGGTTAATACCGGCCCACCCCCAGGAATGCCACGCACCTCTCTGAAGTGTACATGGCCGAGGCCAGTTTTCGGGACGGCATCCCAGCCTTAGCTGGGGGCCAGGCTGTACCCCTTTTCCGATGTGATCACTGCCCCAAGTACTCTATTCGCTGCTGAAGAGCTGCACTTCTTTGGGCTTGATCTTAAGCCATAGTTTCAGTCAGTCGCTTCCAGAACCTGCCGCAGTTTCTGGAGATGTCATCAAACGAATTACGGAACACAAAACTACATC
Source organism: Phyllomedusa bahiana (assembly GCA_025379985.1). Lineage (NCBI taxonomy): Eukaryota > Metazoa > Chordata > Amphibia > Anura > Hylidae > Phyllomedusa > Phyllomedusa bahiana. The sequence goes on from JAODAL010001005.1 coordinate 42,813, forward strand.
GTCTAGGTAGTTCAGACCGACTCAAAGTTAAGATCTCCTAGACAATGATTCCATCAGCCGCTGGAATGTCCATGGGGCGTTGGGGAAAGCCCAAACGGCATCCGATTTGATTGAACTCGTAAAAGTCCCCATAGGCAGAATGGAAAGCTGTCTTTTGCCCTATCCTTACTAGCTCACGGGTACCTGCCAGTATCCACTGGCCAGAGGTCGTGGGTAGAAAAGAAACTTTGCATGGCACTAGAGCGGACAGCGATTCTTCAATCCGTGGAGGGATAGGCGTCACGAATGGTCTGCGTTATTTAGCTTCCTGTTAGTCTACGCAGAACTGAGACCCCCATTCTTTTTTCGCACCAAAACCAAGGGGCGGCCCAGGGACTCTTGACTCTTTGAATCACTCGTTCTCTACAAGCTGCTGGCCACCATGTCTTCTCATTCCTGGTACATTTTAGGAGGGATTTGTCGGGTACCGTTCTCGATCGGGGCAGGGCATCGCCCGTGGGGGATTTCATGCTCGATGGTTAGAAGCACACCCCCAACCCCCAGGAAGTCTTATAGTGTCTCGAGAACGGCCTCTGGAATCCCAGAGTGTATCCTCCAGCAGCTGTTGTAGTCCTGGAGTCATTGTCTGCGGTCAATTCCCCATCTGGCCATATCACTCGGCCATTTCCATTCCGCCGTCGGAGGCTTCCCTTCTGGACCCCACTGCATAGGTCCAGATGACCCTCTTGTTGGGCCCATAGCGTGATGTCTCTCGCGGGAGATTATCTTCTCCAGGAACATGGACCTTCGGCGGCTAGTAGGGTATTAACAGGAATGGTCAAACTCGTGTCCATGACATTGAGGCAATCCTTCAGGGTACACACCCCTTTCTCACAGTGGCAAGGGCCCGAGCTACCAGTGGTCGGTTCTGTGGACTCTTCTTGTGAGGATGGTTCAAAAAGGACTGCCCAGCCATTCAACTTCCGTCTGGTTCCCACCCGGGCCAACATCAATATTTTTTCTGTCGTGGAGGGATCTTGATCGGGGCTTTTGCTGACACCTTCACACGTGCCCAATGGGTCGACGGATGTGGGGCTCTTCCGGCAGACTGGCCAGCTTCTCACCATCTGTCGTAAGGGCCTTCTGAGTGGGCCGGTGCGTGGTGGCCCGATGCCAATATCTTGGACCACTCTTTGGCATAGAGAGGTGGTGATCCAGGTCGTCGGATGGAGTTCATGTGCCCAGGGATCACATCACTTCCCTCTTGGCATGGGTGATCTACCAGCACGACTCCCTTCTTGCCAATGTCTTGTCCAAACAGTCGGGACTGAATCCATAAACTATCCCTTGTAGTACCAGATAACCATTGTTGGCTGCCGTCACGCCTAACGACGCCTGCCATTCTTCTGGCTCCATCATGTGCCGAAGTGTCTCTCAAAAGAAAATCCAAGGGAATCACAAGGTAGCATCTGACCCAGTATCAACCTAGGCAGTGCCTCCTTCTGCTTCTAGCTCTGCTTCCAATAACGGGACTTACTGGCGTTAAAGATGTACTCCTCACGCATGGCCTTGGTTTCGGTTGCACCGCCGCAGGGATTGCCTGCTACTGCACGGGCGGTCGGTTTTAGTTTATACCCAGGCTCGCCCTTAACGTACATGACACTCTCTGGCGTTGTGAGCCCATTACTGATTGCAAGCCCAAACAGAGGGGTCCCCTAGACCTCTGCACCAAATGATGGACTTCTGTGGTATGGTCCTAGCACACCCAGTGTGGAGCTGTTCTTAAAGGGGTATGCAGGAGAAGCAACGTCGTCTTCCGGTGAGCTTGTAGCCGTTTTTGGCCGTCATCCTGGGAAACTTCCAGCCGAAGTTCTCTCAACTCTGTTCGGGCAATGCCTTGGACCACATCCGTCAAAGACTCTGTGTCCTTTGGTCACTCTGCTTGCTTGGGCACTACTCCACAGCCTTTTTTCCACTAAAGGGCATGGGTTTTCCTCTCCACTTTCTACGGCGGGTAAGTAAACACTATAGAATGTTCAGGCTCGGACCGACATTCTGGTCATCTCTTGCAGTTTGTCCCGGTTAAGGATTTATTATGCAAATCACACAATAAACTGGTTTCCTTAGCTGCTTATCCACTTCTGGAAAAAGCCCCCATAGCGCATGGGTCTCGCCGCCTTATCTCATTCAATGTTTCCTGGTAGGGCATATTAGTGTACTGCATTGAGGGGTATCGTCCTCTCTTTGTGGCAGGGTCTTTTGAAGAAGTTAACTTCGCAATTGCACCACTTTGAGTATACACCCCCCTTGGGCCCTTCCAACAGGCGAGATTATTTTCTCCAGCGTTGTCCCTCTCGGACTAGGGCCCCGCACCATTACTGTCCCGACCTAAACATCCCCTCCAAGGCCCCAGGGCTATCATATGCCACCAGTTTCGCGCAGCTAAGTTACATATTTAGCAGGCTACGCACATTTCTGTCGTCTGTAAATGTCATGTTTTTCCCGTCAAATTTGGGCAGGGATTGCAATAATGCCCTAAAGGGACATAACACACTTGGGGGGGTATTGGTGGGGGCGCCTGAGCTTGGCTCTGGGGAAGGGCGGCGCATTGACGCCGGGGAAGTCTCTCCCGCCGAGCTCTGTCCATAACGAGGCTGTATCCTGCGCGGACTACGACAAGTTGTTAAGCCGCAATTACCGAGGGCAGGTTTAACAGAATTACAGCGAAGTCACGGTCAAAGAAACAAGACTCCAAACACCGGTCTCAACAGCAGGTTGTTTTACTGAAATTTCTGGAACAATATAGTGAACGATCCCCCATAACACAGAATATACAAATACATTATCTTGGGCCCACTGTGCCTGGCACAACGCGCCAGTCAGGAGTGTATCCTCTGGATATGCCTGGTAAACTTTACCTAACCTGTAGGGTTCGGGTAAGGCGATAACCCCCTTACCTTTTTTAATTACCGTAAAGCACTAACGGGAATAATTGTGTGTGGTGGCGGCTGCAGTGGGCCCGTGGTACAGCCACAGTATGGCTTCTACTTAGATGATTCTACCCATTTCCCTCACAGGCACGACATGTGACACAAAACTTTCTCCAAAGGTAACCGGGTTCACTTGGATAACACTGTGTTAGCAAAGCTCTTTTTCCAAGTCCTGAACAGGAAAGTGTAGTTGGATAACCCTCCTTTTGCCTGTAGCTGAACCTTAACCTAACTAAACTAGCTAAGCATGGCCTTCCCACTGTTCTGAGCTCGTTTGGCGTGCACGCATCCGCCCTGAGGTACCTTACAGATGGCGGCAATTCCTGTCCTCTGGTGCGATCCTTTGTGGATGGGTGGATGTAGTCTGGCTGAGATGGTCCCTCTCTGTCTCGCAGCTTGTCTGTTTGTCCGGGCTCTCATTCGGGGAAAGAACGTCTGTGTAGGCAGTCACGGCTCTCCAAAGTTACTGGACACACTCAGTTAAGCCTGGCAGGTTCTGGGAAGCTGGATCTGTTTTCGGCTCTGCCCTCCTGTGTCACTGCTTGCAGCTTGCTCTCTCAGTCTCTTTTTTGTCCTTTTTCCCAAATGGCCGACGCCATGTGAGTGTTTAACATGTGCCTCATTTGCATAATTCCAGAAACCAGAAATAGCGGCCTCTTGTGGCCAAAACAGCCAGATACAAGTAATTACTTACAAGTTCATACATAGGCTTTAATTAGTGCAAAATAATGTGGTGTGATCCACTATCCTACACGTAGAAGATTCCACAGAGCTACAAAACCCATGGAGGTAGTCCCACAGATGCTTAACTGGGTTGAAGTGTGGGGAATTAGGTGGGAGTCCAAGGTAGTACTTGGTCATGTTCTTCTAACCAATGTCAAACATTTCTAGCTGTGTGATATGTCAAAAGCTGAAAGATACTATCCCACCCAAGAAACACAATCATCATGAATGGGTATATGTGATTTACAAGAATGGATTCCTAAAAAAATTGTTTTGGAGATTTGCCTTCAAATTTTAATGATTTGTGCCCAGAGAATGTCACATAAACATTCCTCACACTAAAACACTGTCACAACAAGCATGCATTCTTCCAGCAATATTTTGCGGGGTGTTTTTTGGGAACAAAAACAATGCCCAAATTTTTTTGATTAAATAAAAAAAGTTGACTCATTGGAGGGGGTAAAAAATCCCTGCCAATTTAAAACAAAATACCCTAACAGCCTTTTCTGCTGAAGCAACTTCATTAGCAGTGGCGCAGAGACCATCCGTCTGCTTCAGAGCCCCACAGGCAGTATGGTAGCCATATGGTTCCTATTGGTAATGAACTGCTCAGTTGTAACTTGTGGCTCTGTCCTTGCACACTTTCGGAGCCAATGTTCAAATTTCACATCAATCATGTCTCGCACTGACATTCGGACTCTGATGTCGTCCTCTGCGGTCTCCTGGATCCAGATAGTTTGTGCCATCTGGTCTGGGAAAATTTTCCCCAAATGGAAAAAAAAAAAAAAGACCCCATAGTCTTTAACCCCCATCCTGCATTGAACTACCTTTTACATCCTAGCAGGAAGGGACTTTCTGCAAACGAACATACAGGTACATCCTGGAAATCGTGTGAGTTCTCAAGTGGGCCCGCATGTTCAGAGCGTTTTTTTTTCTCGGGGTCCAGCATTTCGGGAAAAAATGATGTTATATTTTTAAAAAATCCGACTTTTTTGGCCCCGGCAAAAAACCAAATATGTGTAACCTTTGGTTTTTTTTATTTTGTTATTTGTTTAAAATGGCAAAGGGGGGGGTTTGAACCCTTTTTAAAATTTTTTTTTTTTAAATTTTAAATAAAAAAAAAAAAGTTTTTTAAAATTTGGTCTCCTAGGGTGCTCAATCATTTATACAACCTAATGCATAGACAATGCATTAAGGTGTACCAATATGGCATTTTCCTCACTTTTCCCCACTCTGCCTGGTTCCATAAGTGGAGAAATCGAAAACATTGCAGTGATGGATACCTTCACAAGACTTCCAGCTGACTTTTAAAGTGATTGAGCCCGAAAACTTACCCACAGGTCCCCCCGATCGCAGGGGGGATGTGCGGAGTCTAGGGGGGTTTTTTAAACAGCACGAGATGGCGGCGGCGGCCTCCAGTGCTGTAATCACCAGTTGTTAGCTGCAATTAGCAAGCAGTAGCTAACACCAGACAGCTATGTAGCAGGATCACACTACAATCCCACTACAAAGCCCCTTCTGGCTAGGACATATATAATCTAATGTGGTAAGGGTTTTTAAGTGCTTCAATATAAGAAAAAACTATACAAATTGGGTTTCACCATAATCATATCGACTCACAGAGTAAAACTAACTTGTTAAGTATAGTGCACAGTGAGTGTTATTAAAATAAAATTAAATAAAACACTATTACGATTGCAGTATTTACTTTACCATGCCTTTCAAAAAATGGATTTAAAAGGAATCAGAAAGTGGTATTCCCCAAAAAAGATACCAGAAACAGTGTTAACTCAACTTGGAAATAACAAGCACATACACAGATCTGTACACAGAAAAATTTAAAAGTTATAGCTCTCAGACTGCCGCAATGCTAAAACGTGTTTTCCTTTTTGAATGAAAGTGTTTTTATTGTGTAAAAGCAGTAAAAAAAAAATAAAAAAACACAATTTGGGATTTCTGTAATCATATCAACCTGCTGAGTAAAGCTTGCATGTCATGGATACCGCACGGTGACCGCTGTAAAAAAAAATTAAAAAACACTATCAAGTTTGAGGTATTTTGTTCAAAACACCTCACAAAAATCTTGATAAAAAACAATTTAAAAATTCTATGAATTCCATAGTGGGGACCCTAAAAACATCAATCATCCTGCAAAAAACAAACCCTAAATGAGTTCCTTATACAAAGAGAAAAAAAAAAAAAAAAAAAGGTCTGGCCATCAGGCTATGATGACATAAAAACGCAGACTTTTATAAATACATTTGTATTGTGTAAAAGTAATAAAACATAATTAAAAAATTGTCCGACCCCTAGTAAATTTTACCCTGTCATTTATAATGCATTGCAAATGCTGTAAAAATTAGGCACAAAAAACAATGGCGAAATAAAAAAAAACCCTAAGGGAAACCCCTCTGCACCCCCAAAAATGCACACTACACCCATAGATGAGATCCATGAGTGGTGTTGAATCCAAAATGGGACTGTAGTGTAAGGTTTCAACTGTTCTGGTATTTTGGGGGCTTGCAAATATAACATGGCACCCACCGAAATCTGCTTCCCAAAAGCAAATGGTTTCCCTCCTTGCGCCTGCCATGCACCAAAAAGCATTTACACCCCCTTTAGGCTATTTTCGCCTGGAAGCAATTGATTGACAAATCTAGGATTCCTTGTAAAAAAAAAATAAACATTTTCAGCTAAAATTTCAAATTGTTGGAATAAAATACATTTTTAATTTTCACAGCCTAACCCTAAAAAAATGTGTGAAATACCTGTGGGGTCAATATACTCACTACACCCCTGGATATGTTCCTTAAAGGGTGTAGTTTCCAACATGGAGTCTTTTAGTGGTGTTTATTAAATTTTATCACCTTAGAATGTCTACAAACCTGTATTGGGCCTGAAAAAAATTGTAATGAAAATGGGGGCCCCCAAATTTCTGGTAGGTGCTTTTCCTCTCTGAGACTTTTGGTTGATTTCCAAAAACAGTCCCACTAAGGCCACATATAGGATACCAAAAAAATTTTTAAATTTTTCCCTTTATTTTTGTTTTCCCAGTGAATAATGGTTTTTAAAAATTAAAAATTTAATTTGTTTAATTTCTGTGAAACATGTAAAGGGTCAATAAACTTCCTAAATGCCATTTTGAATACAGGCTCCTCAAAGCCACGCAGAACGGGAATGGTTTTCTAAAAAAATTTTTGGGTTGAAAATTTTTATTAAAAAAGTGAAAAATTATACAAAATTTTAGGCACCCTAATGTCATAAAAAAAAAAAAAGGACATTTAAAAAAGGGAATCCCAAACCCTGAAGTAGACATAGGGGGTTTTTTTTTTAAAAGAATGTAGTTAAAAATTTTTTTGTTTGGGAATATCTGTCTTACACACAGACATTTTTTAACTTAGAAAATGGCAAATTTTTCAAACATCACAATATTTCTCACAAATAAACAAGGATTGTATGTACCAAAGTTTCTAACTAACTTAAAGCACAATGAAGCATATTTATTAATAGTGTCTAACTGTAAGACAGTTTTAAGTTGATTAAAACAGTCTTACAATGGGGCCAATTTATCAAAAGGGTTGAAAAAAGCGGGCGAAGGTTAGAACTGTCTAGTCTAATTTGTACCACCATTAAGTTCGCTTACTTTTACGTCATTACTGAAACAAAATGGCACATAAGTCATGCCCTTTCCCAGAGGACACTTCTCCTTTGTCAGACAACACACAGAAGTGTCTGGAAACTGTCTAAAACACTTAGTAAATGTTGTGTAAAGCTGGTTCTCCATTATTTTTGAAGCAAATTGTGCATGAATTCTGGCACAACCACCTTGATAAATGTGCCCCAATGTGTCAAAAGAAAACCTTCTCTGAATAACGTGGAAAAGTATCAAAGTTATTCCCAAAATAAATTGACACAGGGTCCGTTTAAAAAAATGGGGTTTTCATGGAGGTCAAAACTGGCTGGGGCGGAAAAGGGGTTCTTTTTTCTCTTGAGAGGGCTCTCTCAGTTTCCCCTTTTTCCTAAAGGGAAATCTTTTAAAACACAAGTCCCCCTTTTAAGTGTGTCTCCTCATTAAGACAAACCCTTGCTCACCCCGAGCTCACAGTCTTTTTTTCAGCAATTTGACAGTCAGGTCTGGCCCTTTAAAATTTTTTTGTAGCGACCATTTGTGCAATTTTCACCAAAATCTTGTACCACTGCTGCCAATTAAGTCTGTATCCTCCACCATCTGTGAAACTGACTCATGTCCAGCCGCCATCTTGAACAGTCTTGTGGATCACTTTAGCTCTGGGATTGCCATTTTGGTTAAAAATGTTATGGATTTGGGTACACACTCACCTGGGGCTATGCGGTATTTTTCAAAACTGCCTCAGTGGGTTTATTTTTTAAAAAAGAGGTTTTTCAGTACAGCAGACAGGAACAAAATAAATCATAGGACGTCTGGCCACTCAAAAATAAAGAGACCCCTCTCTAATTGTGGTCTGGGCCAACTACCCGACACCAAAAACACAGTATTTTCAGCGGCCACCTGCTGGTTCGGGCTTTTCCCCAAGGGCCCGGGGGTAGCTTGAGCCCCTCTTCAGCTTGTTGTTTCCCCCAATGTCCTTTGGGAGCAGCCCCACTCCCCCTTTTACAGCCTTTAAAAAAAAGTCAAAAGGGGGACCGGGCATTTTTTTGGAAAAAGCATTTCTGCATCTTTGGAATATATGAAAATTGTGAGGTTCTTACTGTACATTTTTTATCAAAACTGTAAATGCCCACATAACACGGGGAAGGGATACAATTTAAGGGGAACCCAGCTTTTATGTTTTCCCCCTCTTGGTGTTGTTCAGACCCCCCCATTTCGCTATTTAACCGATCTGATCCTCTGCAAGGTTTCTTAATTTAATCAGGGAAAAGCTGGGAAATTTTCTCTCCCTGAAACATGAAAGTCAAAACAGACACCAAGAGAGGTAGCATGTAACGTAGGTTCCCACCTGAATTTAGGTCACTATGGTAGGTGGGCATTTACAGTTTTGATCAAAAATGTACATTAAGAACCGCAAAATGTTCATATATTTCAAAGTAGCAGAAATGCTTTTTCCACAAAATTCCTATGTCTCCTTTTCTACTTTTTAATGTTTTTGAAATGCTGTATATTGTGTTGTGTTTGCATTGCTTTTTGGGTTTCCAACCAGAAAGCAACTACACATTTTTTTTTCCCAAAATGGATGTGCTAATTTAAATTTTGTTTTTTACACCCCCCTTTTGGGCTGAATTTAACAGGCTTTAAAAGAACCCCCCAAGATGGTAAATTTCCCGTCCCGGGAAAGGGAAAAATGGAATTCCACCCAACACTACAAACAAATTCCATAAAGGCCAACCCATAACAAGCTGCATCAAATTTTTATACGAGCTACTAATGTTTTAGTAATTAGTATTGTTAGTTTTCCCCCTTTCGGGGCCAGGCCCAAAAAGGGGAAACATACCTTGCAGCTTCCTGCTGAAATCAATACAGTGAAAGGGGCCTAAAAGTTGCTCTTTTCAAAATTATGTACTTTACTTTAAAAAGGGGGAAATTTCCCAAATATCTATCTTTTAGCGATTTTTGTCCAAAAAAAGGGGAAAATTGTTTTCTTGGTAATAAAATAGAAAAACTAATGCAGTTTGCACCCCAGTTTTTTGAGTTTGACCCCTTTGTATGTTTCCCAAAAATGTGATTGGAAGCATAAAAAAAGTTTTCCAAAATTGGGGGCCATACACTTGTATGAGCACCAGCATATGACTCTGTACATCTGTGTGGTTGTACAAAGCAGCAATACAGATATGCACATTTACTGTAAGTGACCATTCAAAAACAATTAAATGGTTAGAAAAAATTTTGTATGTTTTGTTATATATAATATATATTTTATATATATATATTTATATATTTACATACATAAAACCAATAAAATATATTTTATACATACACACAAAAATATATATATTTTTAATTTATACATATATATATATTAAAATATATTTCATACACACCATATATATATATATATATATATATATACATTTATATATACACACACAAAATATTATTATATATCATATAATATATATATTTATATTATATATTTTTATTTTATATATATACAAAATATTATATATATAACATATATAAAATATACCCCATATATTTTATATTTTAAAAATATATATATATATAATATTATACACCCCATATTTTATATATATATTATATATATACACAAAATATATTTTAATAAAATACAATATATATATATATAACAAAAATATATATATATATATATATATTACACACAAAATTTTATTATATATATTAAAAATATATTTTTATATATATATATATTTACACACAATATATATATATATATATATAAAACAATTTATATATATTTTACACACATATATTTTTATTTACACACATTTTATTATATAATATTATATATAAAATATATACATATTTATATATTTATAAAAATCAATTTTTATATATAAATTAACTAAATTTTATATATAAAATATATATATATATATATATATATAAAATATATATAAAATATATATATACACATTTATTTATATTTATATTTATATACAAAATATATATATATATATATACAACCCTATATATATAAAATTTTATATATATATATATAATAAATATTATATTTTTATTATAAAATATACAAAAATATTTTTTATATACATACACATTTTATATATATATATAAATAAATAAAATTTTCAACACATATTTTTTATATTTATACACACATATTTGTGGGGTTTATTTTTTAATAAGGTGTTGTTTAGTTGTTAATATAGTATTTACGTTTTAAGTTAACGATTCCCAACATTTATCAGTGTTTTTTAAAAATAAATTTTTATTGAAAGCTTTTCAGAAAATAAATTTCAAATTGGAGCCCAAAACTAAAAAATGGGTCCTTTGGGATTTCTGGTTATTTTTAAAAACCTTGCAAATCAGATTAGTAAAAAAAAACAAACACGCGAGAAAACAACCCTAAGTATGTTAAACAAGAAAGCATTGGTGAAGTCGGCATTATATACATAGAACAATGGTTTGGGGTTTTTTAGGCAAAACTTCCCTATGGGGGCAGTTACAAAAATAAATCCTTTTTTCCCTCTGTTTAAAAAATCGCCACACACAGAGATTCAAACAAAATTAAGAATTGGTTTGAAAAAAAAAATTTCCCATGCATTATTTTCTCTCAAGAAACTCTATATTTGCTTCCTTTTTGGCTAGCAAAAGGAGGGGAAAAAATTAAAGAAAATCCTAGCAAAAATTTGGGATGTCAGTTAAAGAAAAAAAATTGTAGAAAAGACATTTTAGTTGAAATCAAAAAATCTATCTTTCAAACATAAAAAAGGGAATTTCAAGCAAATTTTTAACATGATGTTTTTCCCCGGAAAAAAAAAGCCCCTGTGACTAAAGAGGGATTTTCTCTATCAATAGAAGAAGAAAGCCAATGATTCTAAATCCCTGAATTTTCTTCTTTGTTCACATTGTTAAGAATTATTTGCAGATAGGTTTTAATTCTACTTTCCCTTTTGCAAAAAAAGGCCCCTTGGGCCCACATGTATGAAATTTGAATTTCGTACTTTTTTTTTTACTTGGCGCCCGGGCAACCCCCAGTTCAAATTGATATAGAAGAGTGTAGAATACGACAGTATGAAGATTTTTGGCGCATTACATATAGCTTAATGCGGCAAACTTTGTATGGGCATTAGAGTGTAATGCGCCAACTTGGTCGCACTAAGCTCTATGTAATGCGCCAAAAATCTGTCGTATTCTACACTCTTCTATATCTATTTAGAACTGTGGTGTTGGCACCAAGTAAAAAAAAAGTACGCATTCGAATTCATACATGTCGCTCTCTTAATGTTTCAATGCTCGGATTCTGAGATTCTGAAAGTGTAGAATACGACAGATTTTTGGCGCATTACATAGAGCTTAGTGCGCCAAGTTTGGCACATTACACTCTATGCCCATATAAAGTTTGCCGCATTACACTCTGTGCCCATACAAAGTTTGGCGCATTAAGCTCTATGTAATGCGCCAAAAATCTTCATACTGTCGTATTCTACACTCTTCTATATCTATTTAGAACTGGAGTGTCGGCGCCAAGTAAGGAAAAAGTACGCATTCGAATTCATACATGTCGCCCTTAAAGTCTAAAAAGGGTCACCCCCATGCTTTCCATGACTTCTGAATTACTGTACAAATCTGCTTAGTTATGCAAGGTATGTATCATTGTAAAAATTGGGAGGTCTGCTGTGAAGTCAGGTAGAAATCACTGAGGGAATTGAAAATATACCATATATTCAAACATGCAGAAATATGTAAAACTATTTAATTCATCTGAATGGGTTTTGCACAAATCCATAAACATACTTTTGAAACAACCCATTTAAATGTATACGACTGATTTTTCAGTAACAAACCTGCTGTATGTGAACATACCCCAATAGAGGCTATATTGAATGACGCCTGAACAAACATACACAAAAACTGCTGAATAAAAGTTTTGAACAAACATCACAAAATAACTCAGAAATTTAGAACTACAGTGTTATATTTTTGGGAGGAAAAGCTGTTCTTCAGTAACACACATTATAGCACTGTCTATTAGATAAGGACTAGTGTTGAGCCCATTTTTTATCGACAAAGTTGAAATGGGAAATTTTTGGGGTTTTTCCCCAAAAAAAGGTTTTAACCCCCCTTTTTTTTTCCCCAATTTGGGAAAAAAAAAAACGCCCTTTTTTTTTCCCTTTTTTTTAAAAAATTTTTTTTCCAAAAAAAAAAAAAAATTTTAAAAATTTCATGGGTTTTTTTTTGGGGGGGCCTTTTTTAAAAAAAAATCCCAATTTTTTGGGGAAAAAAAGGGGGGGCCCAAATTTTAAAACCCAAAACCTTAAAATTTTTTAAAAAAAAAACCTTTCCCCGGGGGAAAAACCTTTTAAAATTTTCCCCCCTTTTTTTAAAAAGGGGGGGGGGGAAAAAAAAATTTCCCAAAAAAAAAATTTTTTAAAAAAAGGGAAAAATTTTTTTTGGGGGTTAAAACAAAGGGTTTTAAAAAAATTTTTTTAAAAAAAAAAAGGGGGGGGAAAAAAAAAAAAAAATTTTTTTTAAAAAAAATTTTTTTTAAAAAGCCAAAAAAGTAAAATTTTTTTTTTGGGTTTCCAAAAAAATTTTTTTAAAAAACCCCCAAAAGGGCCAAAAAAATTTTTTTAAAACCCCCCTTTTTTCCCCAAAAAAAGGGGAAAAAACCCCCCCCAAAAAACCCCCCCAAAAAACCATTTTTAAAAAAAAAACCCCAAAAAAAAAAATTTTTTTTTTAAAAATTTTAAAAAAAAACCCCCCCCAAACCCCCCCCTTTTTTTTTTTGGGGTTTTGGGGGGTTTTTTTTTTAAAAAAAAAAATTAAAAATTTTTTTTAAAAAAATTAAAAAAAACTCCCCAAAAAAACCCCCCTTTTTTTTTAAAAAAAAAATTAAAAAAAAAATTTTTTTTTAAAAAAAAAAAAAAAAAGGGGGAAAAAAAAAAATTTTTCCCCCCAAAATTTTTTTTTTTTTTTTTCCCCCTTTCCAAAAAGGAAACCCCCCCTTTTCCCCCAAAAAAACCCCCCAAACCCCCTTTTTTTTTCCCCCCCCAAAAAATTTTTTTTTAATTTTTTTTTTTTTTTTTGAAAAAAAACCCCCCCCCCCCGGTTTTTGGGGGGGGGGGGGGGGGGGCCCCCCCCCCCCGGGGGTTTTTTTCCCCTAATTTTTTGGGGTTTTTTAAAAAGGGTTTTTCCCCCTTTTTTAAAAAAAAACCCCCGGAAATTTTTAAAAAAGGGGAAAAACCCTTTTGGGGTTTTTTTTTTTGGTTTTTTTCCAAAAAAAACCCCCTTTTTTTTAAAAAAAAGGGGGCCCCCAAAAAAAAAAACCCAAAAAAAAGTAAAATTTTAAACCCCCTTTTAAAAAAAACCCCCCCCAAAAAAAAAAAAATTTTTTTAAAATTTTTTTTGGGGGGGTTTTTTTTTTTTTTTTTTTCCCCCCCCTTTTTGGAAAATTAAAAAAACCCCCCCATAAAAAAATTTTTTTTTACAAATTTAAAATTTGGGAAATTTTAAAGGGTTAAAATTTTCCCCCCACACCATTTTGCCCCCTATTTTCCGGCGCCCGTTTTTTGGGGGGACTCGGGATTCGTTTACCCCGGGTTTGGGGGTTGGCCCCGACCCAGGCCTTGGTTTTGGGCCCGGTTTCCCCCTAAAATTTCCCCGCCTTTTTTTCCCTAAACGGGCTTTTTTCCCCTGTTTTGCCCAGGCTCCCAACCCCGGTCTCTGGGAATTAGGCTCCGTCCTTTCCCCCAAAACACCCTAAAGCGAAAAATTTTTTCTCAAAAAAACCCCCCTTCCCTTACTTTTAAGCTGTGTTCCTTTCCAAAAAAATTAGATTAAAATTTGAAAATTTTTTAAAAAGTATTTAGAAAATTTTTTTTAACCCCCCCTTTTTACTGTTTTTAAAATTTCCCGGGGGGGGCGGGGGGGGGGGCCCCGCGGGCCCCACAGACAAGTTTAACCTTTTGAGAACACTGAAAAAATTTTCACCCGACAAAAGTTTAGCTTTGTAGTGGAAAAACCAAAAATTTTTAAAACATTTTGCAAATTAAAAAATTTTTCCCGGGAAAATTGGGGCAATGAAAAAAAATTTTGGGGGAAAACCAACATTTTTAGGTTTAATTTTGGCCCCCCCCTTTCTTGGGTTAAAAGGCTAAAAAACCTCCACTTTTGGGTTTAACGCCCATTCTTTTTGGTTTTAAATTTTAAATTTTTACCCATTAAAACCTGGGGAATGTTTATAAAACCACCTTGCATTTAAAATTTAACAACCCAGAAATTTTGATGGGTCAGCACGGGTTTGTTTTTTGGCCAAAAAATTTACATTGTATCGTACAAAAAAACCCACATTTTAGTTTTTTTTTTGACTTTTCCCACACCCACTTGTTCATTAAACGCAGCTTTAAATTAAAAATTTTTAAAAACAGCAATTCAATATTCACCCAGGTGAATTAAAAGGTTTGCAAAAAATATCGTTTTTTAAAAACCAAAACGTAACATTTAAACGTTTTTTTTGACTTTTGCGCACCAGAAATTTTTTAAATTACCCCGCTTTAAAGAAAATCTTAAAACAGAAAATTCTATATTCCCCAAGGTAAATTTAAAAAGGTGCAAAAAAACCGTTTATTATCCCAAAAACATAACAGTTCCGTTTTTTTTACTTTTGCGCACCCAGAAAATTTTTTCTTTTGACGCAGTTCTACGAAATTTAAAACAAAATTTCTAAAATTCACCACAGGTGAATTGAAAGGTGAAAAAAAAATAATTTTTAAAATACCCAAAAACAAACATTACGTTTTTTTTAAATTTTTTGCAAAACCCAGCATTTTCATTGACGCGAAATCTATTAATTTTAAAAAACAGCAATTCTATACCCCCCACGGGAAAAATTTGGAAAGGGGGCAAAAAAAAACCCGTGTATTATAAAAAACAAAACGGGATCGGGACATAAACAGCCCCTTTCCTTTTCCCCCCCGGAAACTTTTTAATCTGGGGGTAAAGAGGGTTTAAAATGGCCCATTCTGCGGTCCGGGGGGGGGGGGGGGGGGAAAAAGGGGGAAATTATTTTTTTCCCCCAAAGTCCAGTAAAACTAAAAGGGTGTGGTTAAAAAACTCCTTTTGCGGCACTTTTTAAATCTGGGGGCAGGGCAGGTTTGGGGCTCATGGCGTTCCGGGAAACAGGAATATTCAATGTCCCGTTAAGTAAATTGATGGTTAAAAACATTTGTTTTGGAACTTTTTAATTTGGGGGTGATGCAGGTTTGGGGGTCGGGCTGTGGTAAAAGGGGAAAAGGGAAATTTAAGGGTCGGGTTATTTTTTTTTCCGTGAACCTTTTTTATAACCTAATGTTTTCCCCTAAGTTTAGCAGGGTACCCCTTTGGGACGTTGTGGATGTTAATTTCAGCTTCCCCACCTTGTTTGGGTGTAATAATGAAGGTTTGTTGCTCTCCCATAGATTTTAAAAGGGTCATCGGGTATAATCGACGCTCAATACGGAAAAAACCTTTTTGATAGCGGCCGATATCGACTATCAACGGGTCTCGATAGCCAACGCAATCGCTCAAAAACTATTTAAAGGGCACAAAAAATCCTTTACAATTCAGATAAAAATTTACTTTACTAAAAAATCATAGAGGTTTTTCCCCTTTGGGTCTTTAGAATAAACCCAAAAATAAAACCGGGTTAAGGGGGTGGTTTTCAAACAATTTTCCCTTAGGCTAAATTAAAATTCCCCCTTTTCAAAAATTTTTAAAAAAGCAGGGTCAAAATTTTTCACATTCAAAAGTAATATGCCCCCTACTAAAAATCCCAAAGGGAAAAAGTCCACAACACACTTTTTGGGGGGGAATGAATTTATAAACAAAAGCCCCTCATATAAAGATTGAAGGTATGTCACTTTCAAAAAAGACCCTTATTTTATAAGCACATATATTCATAGCTGAAATTTTTTTTCTTTTCCCCAAAACAAAGGTTTTTTTGAAATGTGTTGTGAAAGCTCTATAGTAATTTTTTAAAGGATCCTGCCCCACACCCAAAAAAATTCATTTTTCTTTAAATTTACATGAAACTTGGAAAATAATGGCATTTAGTTTGTTGCCAGAAAAACCAAAAAGTTTAGAAAAAACCCCCAAAAACTATCATGGAGAATGCAGTTTTGCTTTTCCAAAATAGTTTTTCTCCTCCCCGTTTTTTTCAGATTTTACTTAGGGGCTCTCAACAGGGTAAATTGCTTTCCGTTTTCCAACAGGTGAAGATACTGGAAGTTGAAGCTCAACATATCAGGCATTTATGACAATTCCTACATCTAAGTCATAGATGTCTGTAGTTGGAATAACTTTTAAACCAATAGAACAGTCAAATAATAGACACAGGAAATAAGTTTAGGTAACTCTGCCGTTGCCACGTTAATCCACCCGCATACCTTTTTCAACAGGCTCTATGGTAGATCTCCAGGGCTATCACTTAGAAACGTTCAGCTCTGCACATGGATTATTATTTGCGTCAACATATCAGGATTTTTTTTTTCAATTATGTCAATATTACTACATATGCTAGAAATAGTTGTTTCAGCAATGATATATTTTTCAAGGTCCCCAAAGGCAAACCTACATTTCCAGTATTTTTAACATGCCTTAGCTGTTAGTCTACAATTTGCTGTTCTGCACATATGTCTGGAACACAATCCATTGCCGTAAGAAGGTTAACTGTAACAGTAGGACCGGAGACCTTATAATAGCATTTGTGTCCTTCAGGAATTAGAAAGAGAAAAAATGGTTAATATTTATGGTAATTTGACTATTTTATTTAATAAGTACCATCTGATCTCAAGCTTACTTTGCGAAGTTTCCCTTTGATTGTTAAATAGCTGTGCTGTAATGAATGGCATGTACTGTTCGCAGTAAGTAAGGTAAAATAACTGCATTTAGTCTTGGAAAACACAAAAAAAGGAAGTCTGGAATATCTAATAGATGATAATAACAGAAGAAAATACTACTGTGGTTGTACTGCATGTGGATTTCTATACAACTGACTGAAAAGACGTTAAAGAGATTATACATTGAGGAGTTATTTTCAACAAACACATGTAAAACACATTTACACTGAGGCTGTGTTAAAGGTATTATACATTAAAGTTTTAGATTTCTTAGGCATCTCAGTGAAATAATAATTCATATTTTTGTCCTGACTGCACAACATTTAACTCATTGCTTTGCCCAGTAGATTCCAATGATGATTGTGCTCAAAAGTTTACATATCCCGGCAGAATTTTTGCTTTATTGGCCTTTTTTCAGAGAATATGAATGATAACACAAAAACTTTTTTCCCACTCATGGTTAGTGGTTGGGTGATGCCATTTATTGTCAAACTACTGTGTTTTCTCTTTTTAAATCATAATGACAACCAAAAACATCCAAATTACCCTGATCAAAAGTTCACATACCCTGGTGATTTTAGCCTGGTAACATACACAGAAGTTGACACAAATGGGTTTGAATGGCTACTAAAGGTAACCTCCTCACCTGTGACCTGTTTGTTTGTAATCAGTGTGTGCATAAAAGCTGAGTGAGTTTCTGGGATCCAGACAGACTCTTGCATCTTTCATCCAGCCACTGACGTTTCTGGATTGTGAGTCATGAGGAAAGCAAAAGAAATGTCAATGGATCTATGGGAAAAGTTAGTTGAACTGTATAAAAAAGGAAAGGGATACAAAAAGATATCCAAGGAATAGATGTCAGTCAGCAGTGTTCAAACTGTGATTATTAAATGGAAAATCAGGGGCTCTGTAAAAACTAAACCACGGTCAGGTAGACCAACAAAAATTTCAGCCACAACTAACAGGAAAATTGTTCGGGATGAGAATAAAAACCTACAAATAACATCAGGTGAAATACAGGACTTTCTGAAAACAGCGGTGTGGCTGTTTCAAGATGCACAAAAAGGAGGCACTTGAAGAAAAATGAGCGGCATGGTCGATCGCCAGAAGAAAGTCATTACTGCACAAATGCCACAAAGTATCTCGCCTACAATACACCAAACAGCACAGAGACAAGCCTCAAAACTTCTGGAACAAGGTAATTTGGAGTGATGAGACAAAAATCAAACATTTTGGCCACAACCATAGACATTACATTTTGAGAGGTGTCAACAAGGCCTATAATGAAATGAACACCATTTCTACTGTAAAGCAAGGAGGTGGATCGCTGATGTTTTGGGGATGTGTGAGCTACAAAGGCGCAGGAAACTTGGTCAGAGTTGAAGGAAAGATGAATACAGCATATTATCAGGAAATACTGGAGCCAAATGTGCACTCAACAGCCCGGAAGCTGCATATCGGACATACTTGGATGTTCCAACATGACAACGATCCAAAACACAATGCCAAGTTTACCTGTCATTGGCTACAGCAGAACAAAGTGAGGGTTCTGGAGTGGCCATCTCAGTCTCCTGACCTCAAACTCATTGAGCCACTCTGGAGAGATCTCAAGCCCGCAGTTCATGCAAGACTGCCCAGGAGTTTAGAGGGACTGGAGGCTTTTTGCCAAGCAGTATGGGCAGCTTTACCATCTGAGAAAATAAAGAGCCTCATCCACAACTACCACAAAAGACTTCAAGCTGTCATTGATGTTAGAGGGGGCAATACACGGAATTAAGAACTGGGCTATGTGAACTTTTAATCAGGGTCATTTGGATGTTTTTGGTTGTCATTATGATTTTAAAAACAGAAAACACAGTAGTTTGACAATAAATGGCTTCACTCAACCACTAACCATGAGTGGAGAATAAGTTTTTGTGTCATTCATATTCTCTGAAAAAAGTCCAAGAAAGCAAAAATTGTAAACTTTTGAGTACAACTTTATATGGGACAATACAGCATTTCTTTAACCTTCTTTAGTCTGGAAATCGGTGGCCACCGACACAGGTTTCCCCATCCCCAAATTGTGCGCAATTAAATTAATAGGAGCAGCAAGCTAAATGATGCAGACCGAATCATTTAATACGTTATCATTAAAGCACTAGCCAAATAATACAAACATCAGTTCATCCAAATGGCAACATTTTATCTTACATGCAAATGGCTTGGAATCTGGAATTATTTTTACAATGTACTGTATGTTTTTGGTTAGGAAAAATGCAGACTGTCCATCAAGAGTTCATACTGGATTGTAAATTAGCTGCAGATGTTTGGATGAACATTTGTTTTAAAACCCATCTTAATGCTCAGTGCTACCTCTCACTGTTCTCTTTCCTCTATAACGGCTCTTTACAAATCTGATAAACACAGAATATCAAAAATACTCTCAGCAAATACTATTTGTGTTCTGTAAAGTGCACTTCCATATCCAGTGTTTTTCTTATAGAACTAATGCTCAGAATTCCTGGCTGCCATTCATAATAATTTTGAAATGAGATCCATGTAGACATTTACTTCAAATATTTACTAATGGGCTGTTTTCCCCTGTTCCTGACCAAGAACTTTTTTGAAAGCTTTATCATGCTTTGTTATTCTTCTAAGCCTTTGTCTCCTTTTTCTCGATACATAAGGTTTAGAGATGGGCGAATCGATTCTAACGAAGTGGAATTCGTTTAGAATTTCAGGAAAACTTCGGTTCGGAACGAAGTCGAGGTTTGGGGGACTTCGGGTGAACAAAGTGTGCTTTTGATTGATAAAATGGCTGCGAGCACATGGCGCTACATGGGGCAAAGCACTCTGGGAGGAAGAAGGCATAGCCTGCATGACATGTGCAGAGATGAAGCCAATCAGAGACTGGCGGGTTTCTGTGACGTCACCGCACTATATAAGTCCGGGCGCGACGCCGGGAGCTCACACTCCTCTCACTGTACTGATCAGGGAAGGTGCTGCCGCGGCTGATTGTTATAGCTCTCACTGAAGAACTGATTTTTATACAGCAATTTTTGTGGGGTGTCTCAGCTTGTCTCAGAGACTGTTCTCTTAATGTTCTATTTCTGATTTTTTGGGGTATTGGATCTGAAATCCAGTGTGCGTCCACTGCAGCTGCATATAGATTCAATATCCAAGTGGGATCTAAGCCAGTTCCTGTTGTATTCATTTAAAGAAACAGCGTTTTTACAATACAAATACCACTTCATTTTTGGCTGCTCAATTCTATTGCGCAATTTACATCCAGGGGTTAATTAAGCGTTGTTTTGCTGGTGTTCCGGCCCCCAAGAAACCGTCATTTTCAACGCCAAAATATATACATTTTTCCTGTAGCATAATTCACATGCGAAGGTTAATTACAATTTTATCTCTTGTTGTGTGGCGTAGAAAACACGCAATTGTAACACGCTACAAAGCTACTAGTTTGTGGTTGCTCAATTGTTTTGCGCAATTTACATCCAGGGGTTAATTAAGCGTTGTTTTGCTGGTGTGCTGACCCCAAGAAACCGTCATTTTCAACGCCAAAATATATACATTTTTCCTGTAGCATAATTCACAAGCGAAGGTTAATTACAATTTATCTCTTGTTGTGTGGCGTAGAAAACACGCAATTGTAACACGCTACAAAGCTACTAGTTTGTGGTTGCTCAATTCTTTTGCGCAATTTACATCCAGGGGATAATTAAGCGTTGTTTTGCTGGTGTGCTGACCCCAAGAAACCGTCATTTTCAAAGACAAAAGATATACATATTTCCTGTAGCATAATTCAAAAGCGAAGGTTAAGTACAATTTTATCTCTTGGGGTGTGGCGTAGAAACACGCAATTGTAACACGCTACAAAGCTACTAGTTTGTGGTTGCTCAATTCTTTTGCGCAATTTACATCCAGGGGTTAATTAAGTATTGTTCTGCTGTTGTACTCAGTAAAAGAAACTTTGTTTTTCACCGCCACAAAAGAAATTCTGTAGCATAATTCATATCCGAAGGTTAATTAAGCCCTGTTTGTGCTTTAATATTCAGTAAAATACACAGAGTTTTTAAACAGCACATACAAAGTCAATTTTCCTGCCCATTTGTGGAGCGCAATTTATATCCAAGGGTTACCCAAGCTTCTTAGTGGGTTCATTTGGCGTCAAATACAGGGTGTGTATTTATCATTTACAGATATCTTCATCAAACAGTGTCTGTACATTTTAGAACAAACAGTATGTCAGACAGAGAGGTGGCAGGCTCTTCACCTGCGAGTGGCAGAGGCACAAACATTCCAGGCCCAGGTCGCAGCACAGCAAGGGGACGTCGCAGCAGGAGTCACTCGGTGAGGCCACAACTGCCGCTGTCATCTAGCGGCCGTGTGTTGTTCAGCAACCCCATGGTTCTTGATTGGTTGACTAGGTCATCCACTTCCTCCCAGATGACATCTGACAACCCCAGCCAAGAGTCGATGGGAACGTCAGACACAACCCTTAGTTGGCATGGCCCGGGAGCGGGTCAGCGGCCCTCACCTGTCCTCAACCCGCCTCTGTCCCATCCGGTTCCCTCAGCCAGAGATCTACTATGTGGTCTGGGCTCAGCGCCACTATATAGCGAGGATAAACAATTTGAGGAGGGCAGTCAGCAGCTACTTGGCAGCGAAGAAACGGGGCCCAATATCCCCTGCTTCTTGCTGTAGGCGGCAAAGTATAGATGTGAGAGTGGCATGGGAGGTCATGTGAGGTCAGCCTCTGCATACCAAGACCGGTGATGAGGACAGCAGTGATGATGAAACACAAATAGATGATGATGTAGCCGACCGCACTTGGGAGCCGGGTGAGGCAAGGGCTTCATCATCGTCAGGAGAAGAGGGCGTCAGCTTGCGTGTCAGGCAGCAGTTCAGCCAGCAAGTGGGTTGTGTGGCCGTGAGTCAGCAGGATAGCAGCAGTGTGAGGTCGGGAGCCAAGCGGCCACGGGGTAAAAAACCCGCTTCGCAGGTCCAAGAAAGTAGCGGCACAGGGGCTCAGTGAGGCAGCGGCGGCAGTAGTCACTCAGTGCGGAGCGTTGGCGGTAAAATCCGATACTCGGCGGTGTGGCAGTTCTTTGCTAAGACACCGGAGGAGCCGAATATGGGTATATGTAGAATCTGTAAGCAGAAAGTGAAGCGTGGCCAGGGAGCTAACGTTGGCACCACGGCCCTGCGTCAACACATGCAGCATCACCATCCGGTGGCCTGGGAGAAACGTGGCTCAGATGTGGTGGTCCATCCTGCCACCGCAGCAACAGCAGCAGCAGCGCCCAGTGGCACGCATGCCATTGCAGCCAGTCAAGGCTCCACCACCTCTGCAGAAGGGAGCCGTTTCTCTTTGCCATCATCTCCCGGTCCAGATGCTCCTGCTCCTCGCTTCTCATGGTGCCAGCAGTCGTTCAGCGAGGCGATTGCAAAGAGACAACAGTATGCGTCCAACCATCCTAAGGTGCAGCAGCTGACCGTGCTCCTGTCCAAGTTGTTGGTACTGCAGTCCCTCCCTTTCCAAATGGTGGACTCTGCACCATTCAGAGACTAATGGCTTGTGCCGAGCCGAGATGGGAGTGTTCCAAGACGTAATTTCTTTTCCAAAAAGGCAGTACCAGCACTTCAAAAATATGTAGAACAGAAGGTGGGCCAGTCCTTGAGCTTATCGGTTTGTTCCAAGGTGCACGGCAGCGCAGACGTCTGGAGCTGTAACTACGGTCAGGGCTAGTACATGTCTCTTACGGCCCACTGGGTGAATGTGCTTCCGGCCCTGGCACACCAAAAACTTGGACAGGAGACGCCGCTTTCTCTCCACGTTGTCAAACTGCTGCTCCTGCGCCAATGTCCGCCTCCTCCACCACCACCACCATCTCAGCCTCCACAAGTTCTGCTCCATCATACCACATGTGTAGGGCACAGCGGTGTCACGCAGTTCTACACCTGCCTTGCCTCGGCGAACAAAGTCACACAGGGGAGGAACTGCTCCGCCTCATGCAGCAAGAAATCGATGTGTGGCTTTCTCCGCGCCAACTGCAAATCGGAACCATGGTGACGGACAATGGGAGGAACATGGTGTCCGCGCTGCACCGAGGAGGGATGGTCCATGCGCCCTGCATTGCGCACGTGTTCAATCTGGTTGTGAAAAGGTTCCTGAAGTCTTCCACCGATCTTCAGAACATTCTGAAAATGGCCAGGAAACTGTGCATGCACTTTATCCATTCGTACAAAGCCAAGAACACCCTCCTTGAGTTGCAGCGGCAGAACGGCCTCCCCCAACACTCTTGATATGCGATGTTTCCACCCGTTGGAATTCCAGCCTGCACATGTTGGACCGACTGTATGAACAGAGAAAGGCCATTAACGATTTTTGATGATCCAGGCCGACAGAAGTACTACCCTGTGTAACTTTGATGTCAGCCCGTGGCAGCTCATGCGTGACACCTGCGTTTGTTGAGGCCATTTGAGGAGGCCACGTTATTCGTCAGTCGCCAGTACTACAGGATGAATAACGTCATTCCAACTTGCTTCATGTCCTGGAACAGATGCTGAAAAATCTGTCTGGGCAGGGGACTGGATATGTGGCGACTACATCTCGTGGCCACATGAGTCTGATGGGGACTGAAATGGAGGAGGAGGAGGAGGAGGAGGAGGAGGACAATGGAGCAGAAGCATTGTCTGGTGAAATGAGTGATTTTCTACCCAGGTGACAAGAGAGGAGGAGCAGGAGCAGCTGGAGGAGGTGGATGGAGATGAGGAAGACGACACAGATAACCCCCAAGCACCGTGGCAGTATACAGTGGAAATGGAGGCAGGGAGCCCCTCAGAGTCACTTTTGCAGATGGCCCGCAGCATGCTTATTTGCCTGGCTAGTGACAGCAGAATAGTCAGCATCCGGCAGAGGGATGACTTCTGGCTCTCCACCCTATTGGACCCTCGCTACCGGTCCAAAATGGGAGCCTTTTTCCCAGCTATTGGGAGGGAGGACAAACTCAAATACTATAGGGAAATCCTCCGTAATCAGTTGGCCGCTGCCTATGTGCGGCATCGTCCCTCCTCTGACAGGTCTGACCGGGGGGGTTCCTCAGCGCTCACGTACTACTGCCGCGGCTGCTGGGGGAAGGGGGGGGGGGCGGAGCAGTACCAGCTCCATCAGCAGTAACCTAAGTCTGGAGTCACTGATGAGCAGCTTCCTTCACCCGCCTAGTGAGGAGGGTAGTCGCCAGCAGCAGCAGCAGGACCTGGAGCAGTCCCTGAACCAACAGGTGGTGGCCTACTTGGACAGCACTCTGCCACCCCAGTTAGAAGATCCGCTGGACTACTGGGCAGCCAAAACTGGATGTGTGGCCGCAACTTGCCGAGGTTTGCAGTGGAGAAGCTGTCCTGCCCGGCCAGTAGTGTGGCATCAGGCAGAGCGGTGTGTCAGTGCGGCGGGGGCCATCGTTACCCCAAGGAGAACCCGCTTGTCCACGGGAAATGTGGAACGACTGACCTTTGTCAAGATGAATCAGGCGTGGATCGGCCAGGATTTCCACACACCAATGCCTTAGGCGTCAGACTACATCAGCCATGACGCCTCACCCAAACTGTGAGAAATGAGTCTGGGTTCAAACTACCTGCCTCAGCCACTATTCTGATGCCGCCACCCGCCTGATGCCACACATCTGCTGACAGTTTCTCCATCTGCCACATCCATCTGTCATTGTGCCACTGTCTGACCTCATGCTGCTGCTGTGGCTGCTGCCGTGACCTCCACACTGTGTCATTGTCCCACTCTGTGGCCTA
The DNA here is from genome assembly GCA_025379985.1 of Phyllomedusa bahiana. NCBI lineage: Eukaryota > Metazoa > Chordata > Amphibia > Anura > Hylidae > Phyllomedusa > Phyllomedusa bahiana. Next base: position 67,811 of record JAODAL010001005.1, read on the forward strand.
CTCCTGTTTTTGCCACCTCAAGAATGTCATTGTGCCACTGCCTGACCTCATGCTGCTGCTGTGGCTGCTGCCGTGACCTCCACACTGTGTTATTGTCCCACTCTGTGGCCTACTCCTGTTTTTGCCACCTCCAGAATGTCATTGTGCCACTGTCTGACCTCATGCTGCTGCTGTGGCTGCTGCCGTGACCTCCACACTGTGTCATTGTGCCACTGTCTGACCTCATGCTGCTGCTGTGGCTGCTGCCATGACCTACACACTGTGTCATTGTCCCACTCTGTGGCCTACTCCTGTTTTTGCCACCTCCAGAATGTCATTGTGCCACTGTCTGACCTCATGCTGCTGCTGTGGCTGCTGCCGTGACCTCCACACTGTGTCATTTGGCCCCGGTCGGACCTCAAGCTGCTGCTGTGGCTGCTGCCATGACCTACACACGTGTCATTGTCCCACTCTGTGGCCTACTCCTGTTTTTTGCCACCTCCAGAATGTCATTGTGCCACTGTCGGTCCTCATGCTGCTGTGGCTGCTGCCGTTACCTACCCACTGTGTCATTGTGTCACTGTCTGACCTCATGCTGCTGCTGTGGCTGCTGCCGTGACCTACACACTGTGTCATTGTCCCATTCTGTGGCCTACACCTGTTTTTGCCACTCCAGAATGTCATTGTGCCACTGCCTGACCTCATGCTGCTGCTGTGGCTGCTGCCGTGACCTACACACTGTGTCATTGTCCACTCTGTGGCCTACACCTGTTTTTGCCACCTCCAGAATGTCATTGTGCCACTGCCTGACCTCATGCTGCTGCTGTGGCTGCTGCGTGACCTCCACACTGTGTCATTGTGCCACTGTCTTACTTTATGCTGCTGTGGCTGCTGCCGTGACCTACACACTGTGTCATTGTCCCACTCTGTGGCCTACTCCTGTTTTTGCCACCTCCAGAATGTCATTGTGCCACTGCCTGACCTCATGCTGCTGCTGCCGTGACCTACACACTGTGTCATTGTGCCACTGTCTGACCTCATGCTGCTGCTGTGGCTGCTGCCGTGACCTCCACACTGTGTCATTGTGCCACTGTCTGACCTCATGCTGCTGCTGTGGCTGCTGCCGTGACCTCCACACTGTGTCATTGGTACACTGTCTGACCTCATGCTGCTGCTGCAGTGACCTCCTCACTGTGTTATTGTGCCACTCTGTGACCTATTCCTGTTTTTGTCACCTCCAGGATATCATTGTGCCACTGTCTGACCTCATGCTGCTGTGGCTGCTGCCGTCACCTCCACACTCTGTCACTAATGTTGCCACCTGAGCTCCCAGCTTGTTTTTTTCCAGCTTTCTCTGGCATGACTTCCCCTTCAGTTTTTTGGTCAGTTTTGCCCCTTTAAGTGCCCAGGGAATTTTATAGTGAAGCGATTCTAAGAGCGGCGGCAGTCATGTGCGTGTCATACTAAAACACAACATTGTATGAAGACCAAACCAAGCTCCCTCTGCATATTTAAGCATGGCACAACATTCTACAGCACCCTGCAGGCTCTGTGCAGCCCGGAAATAGCTGTTTTTAACGTGATTCGTGCCGAAGTAATTTGGAACGAAGTTATTTTTTGCCGAGAAATTCGGCAAAGTGAACGAAACGAATTTCAGGAAATTCGCCCATCTCTAATAAGGTTCTCTTTATGTATTTTTTGCATTACATTTTTATTTTAAAATATCATAAAAAATGTAGTCTTTTGTAAGGTCAGAAAAAGACTTCTTGTGGGAACTTTTACAAAGCATTTTTTTTTTAAACTGTTTTCCCCTGTATCGGGGATTGACATATTATCCCTCGTAACAAGTGAAATTTAGCCACTAGAATTCACTGCAGTTAAATGGCTCTGGTGTTCATGTCAAAAGCAAGATGGAAGCAAGAAGCCTGAAGGTTTTCTGCTTTGCTGAACGCAGTGCCCTCATTGAACACTGAATACACAGTGATTTGGAAGGTAAGGATGGTAATATACCATTCTTGTCTGCTCTCTGGAAAGCCCAGATGTCACTGACAACTGACTCTCAACACCTGCAGCCACATGATCTCCATGCAGCTGTAGACTCTGCAAGGACTTTCCTAAATATTTTTGCAGAGTCATTTGCAGACCACTCAGATCTTCAGAATCAATGAGCGGTCTTGAAGTTGTTAAATTACCTATGTATCAGGCATTATAAATCAATATTTATAAAGTCCATTGTGCTACATTCCTGTACTAATTATACATAGTAACACAGCTACATAGTTTGTAAGGCTGAAAAAATTCAAGCATCTGTCCAGTTCAGCCTATTAGCCAATAGCATTGATCCACAGGAAGGCAAAGAATCCATAAAGGTAGAAGATAATTGTCCTATTTTTAGGGGAAAAAAACTCCAACTCTAGAATCAGAATAAATCCCTAGATCAATGAATGACATATCTTCAGAAGTCTAGTCACTATAACTTGTCATATTCTTGCATGCTAGAAATGCATTTAGTCCCCTCTGGAACTTTAGTCAGTTAAAAGGAGAGATTTCTGCAGACTTTGATATAGTTATGTACAGTATATTTATTACGTACCCCAAAGCTGTTTTTTCTCTAAACTAAAACAGCCTGTTTTTTATGGTCTTTCTGGATATTGTATTCCATCCTGTCATTTTATTATTTTCGTTGCCCACCTTTGAACCTGCTCAAGTGCTATAATGTCTTTTTTGTGCACTGGTGCCCAAAACTGTGATTTGTAAAGTGTATCATGTAGGCATGACCAGAACACATATAAGTACCCTAGTGTCTTTACTATACATGCACCAAAAATATTGGTGCATATAACAGTAATTAACAGTAACAGCATAAAACTTAAACTCTTCATTTAATATGGTCACTTACTAGCAATTTTAAGCACTGCATATCGGCTCATAGGTGTCTCAGTGTGCTCAGCTATATTCAGAACGTCTTCCCTCCTCATTCTTTGAGATGGTTGGCCTGAAGCTAGCTATGAGCCAACCTGCTGCGCTGAAAAGTGTTAGTGGGAACACCTCTTTAATATAAGGATTACAGCTAGCCCTGCCTTTCCTCTTTTTAGAAGCCTGAGAACAGCCACATTGGCTCTTCATGGTACATATGGCTTTGTTAATGTACTAATGGATATAAAGCCTGAAATCTATGTATGCATAAGCACATGGAAGTTGATTGGTAAGATGATGGTAAACATAAGGGAAAATAACAGGCAACTAATAGGTATTGTAAAAACTATAGGTATTGTTAAAACAGTAATAGTGACACTAAGATGCTTTCATTGCTTGTATAAAGTATTTCACACAGTACAAATAATAGCAGCTTCTCTTAGGTCTGGTTTTCATCAGCAGTAGAGCATTTTTCCATCGGAATGGCAAAATAAAGAATTGAAAGCTCCTATCGTCAAAGGGATCTGTCGAGTGTTGTTGGTGTCTATTGTAAAATAGGTCCAGTCTCACCTCTGGTTCTCACTGTAAACACGTAAGCCAAGCCTTAGCTGGGTTGCCTGCAGGCTGCAGATAAATATATATTTTTCTCTAATCTAAAACTGACAAGCTTGATTTTGCAATATCTGGTATCAGGCCAATAGTATACATATTTCAATTAGTCCAGGATTCCCACTTTATTCTACGTTTTAGTAATAAACTGAGGAAGCAAAGTCAATAACTTATTAGAAGCTAAACTTCTCTGGAAATAACTTGTCTGGTCATGATTCCTGAATAGACTTTTCCAAAGTACTGAATTTTATCAGACAAATCAAAATAGGAAGAAAAATTATGAAACAAGCAGTGACTATTCAATGTTATCCAAAAAAGCATGAAAAAGTATTGTCCTATTATCTGTGCTGTAATATTAGTCTGCAGCTTCATTAAATATGTCTCCTTTGGATGAAGATAAAACAAAAAATTAAGGGGGACATGTATGAAAATGGTCTTGGTCTAAGACTTTTCTTGTTGCCCACAGCAACTAATCCGGGTTCCCCTTTCATTTCTTCAGAGCACCATATGAAATTAAAGGGGAACGCTGATTGGTTGCTATGGGCAACAAGAAAAGTCTTAAACCAAGACAGTGTTCATACATGTCCCCCTTAATTGTTATACTTAGGGAAAAATGAATTGTATCTGCACTTTGTTAAATTCCAATATTTCCTGTTTGCCTTTATACTTTTTCTTAAAAATATATGCTTAACAGATTTATTATTTTTGGAAAACAAAGGATAATCTAGATAAAGCTGCAGATCTAAATTGATTTTTTGTGTGTGTTTTCCATAGTGCTTCATGCAACTCTGCTAAGTTATTCAAATTATAACTTAAGGTAGTTATAACTGAGTTATGAGAATGTCAAATTAATTAATTCCTACAAAAGTCAGTAAAAAAATGTAATTATTGCTGCTGTAGTCATTTACATTTTCTATGGATTGTGCCTAAAAAAATGTATACAGTTAAAATTCTATGCCTACATCGGTATTTCAACAATCTTCCAACGGAATATATGTTAACCATATAATCAAAAAATACATTCACTGTGGTATAATCTGCGTCTTGGAATAACACAGTAAATATCTGGTTGATCGGGATAGTGTTCATGCCTCAAAGCAGTTAAAAATGGGCAATACTGAAAGGTTATTAGCCTGAATATTGTTTAGAACCACAGACTTTTTCTTACAGTCTCCTGTCAACAAGAGACCACCACAATTCTACAGGCTTTCACTTGGCAAAATGTCACATTTAGTGAACAAGTATTCCTTTGTTTATACCTCCTAACAATACTAGTTCTGTGGGTGGTTGGTCCAGATAACATTCTTCTGTGTTTGTCAGTCTACACCTATGTTATCCAGATGAGTGACAAACTCTACACCTTCAGGCACTTGTCTTTGTAGCGACAATTCCGCACTTTCTGAAGATGGGGCAAATGTGATGGGACACAGCTTGGATGTGTCCAAAGGTTTCCATGGATACAGTACAATGATCTTTTTAAACTAGCTCAAATTCTATTCAAGAAAAAAATAACGTAAAAGCAAGGAAGAAGTCTAAGACTACTTGAGCTTAGAGCTTATATACATGTATAAAAATCATGTCACCCATAAAAATATATTCAATATAGTACAAAAAGATCCCAGTATCCAAAGATAAAATATAAAAAGGTTTATTAATCAATCTCAAAATCCATAATTTGTACAACTAATGCAGCTCATACGTTTTAGGCTACTTAAACTCTTAATTATAGCTGCTATGACTATATCAAGTTAAAGAGGTATTGACCCATAGAAATCTTGCTGCTAGGGGAGAATGTAACTCCATTTAGAGTACACCGTACAGTGGCACATGGAGTGTGTATGGCTTAGTAACAAAAAGACTTATAAAGACTCAGTGTGCTGCTGGACATGATCCACACATGCAGCTTTACTATGTGCATAAGACCTCACAGTTATTTAAACATTACTGGTTTTAACCTACTACATAAAATATTGTGGAACTGTCCTGTACCACAGTCCTGTGCAAAAATTGCAGGCAAGTGTAGAACAATATGCTGAAAAATTGCTGCCAATCACATGCCTTCCATAAGGGAGGCATCTGAGTGGCTTCAAATTTATTTTACAGCAGGACAATGACCACAAACATTGCCAATGCCATTAAGAACTATCTTCATAGTAAACAAGAAGTCCTGGAAGTGATGATACAGCTTCCATGGAGCCCTGATCTCAACATCAAGCCTATCTGGGATTACACGGACTAAAGGATTTAAGCAAGTCTAAATTCACAGAAGATCTATGGTTAATTCTTCAAAATGTCTGAAACAACCTACCTGCAAAGTACCTTCAAAAACTGCGTGCAAGTGTACCAAAAAATACTGATGCAGTCTTGACAGCAAAAGATGGTGACTAGAGATGGGCGAATTGATTCTAACGAAGTGGAAATCGTTTAGAATTTCAGGAAAACTTCGATTCTGAACGAAGTCAAAGTTTGGGGTGATTCGCGGGAACGAAGCGTGTTTTTGATTGAAAAAAATGGCTGCGAGCACATGGCGTTACATGGGGCAAAGAAGTCTGGGAGGAAGAAAGGCGTAGCCTACATGACATGTGCCGAGATGAAGCCAATCAGAGACTGGCAGGATTCTGTGACATCACCGCACTATATAAGTCCGGGCGCCATGCTCGCTTCTCACACTCCTCTCACTGTGCTGTGTAGGGAAGGTGCTGCCGCCGCTGCTGCTTATGATATCTCATACTAAAGAACTCACTTTTATACAGCGATTTTTGGGGGGTGTCACAGCTTGTCTCAGAGACTGCTTCTCTTACGTTCTAATTCTGATTTTGTGGGGTATTGGAACTGAAGTCCAGTGTGAGTCCAATTCAGCTGCATATACATTTTAATGCTATCTGCTCAGTTCTTGAGCACATTGAATATCCAAGGGTTATCTAAGCCTGTTGCTGTTGTATTCAGTTAAAGAAACAGCGTTTTTACAATACAAATACCACTTAATTTTTGGTTGCTCATTTATTTTGCGCAATTTAGATCCAGGGGTTAATTAAGCGTTGTTCTGCTATTGTGGTCACTAAAAGAAACATTCTTTTTCACCGCCAAAGAAGAAATTTTGCCTGTAGCATAATTCATAACCGAAGGTTAATTACAAGTTTTTCTGTTGTTGTGTTCCGTAAAATACACGCCATTTTAATACGCTACAAAGCTGGTAATTGCTGGCAGCACATTTCTTTTGCGCAATTTACATCCAAGGGTTATTCTTCTTCATCTTATTATTATTATTATTATTTATTTTATAGCGCCATTGATTCCAGGGTGCTGTACATTCAGGGGGTTACATACATAACATAAGTCAAACATTTACAATAGAGACAATCTGTTATTAACAACAGGTACGAGGGAGAGAGGGCCCTGCCCGCGAAGGCTTACAATCTACATGGAAGAGGGAAAGAGACAGAAGGTGAGGGGCAGACATGTTTGTGGGGTATAGTGACAGCGGGGTTATTCTAGGTTGGAGACTAAACTGAAGAAGTGGGTTTTCAGGTTGTTTTTGAAGCTGGTGAAAGTTGGGGAGAGTCTGATGTGTTGGGGCAGTGAGTTCCAGAGTATGGGGGAGGCACGAGAGAAATCTTGGAGACGGTTGTGTGAGGAGCTGACAAGAGGAAAGCAGAGAGGAAAGCAGTGAGGAGCGGAGGTTGCGTTAGGGGAGGTATCTGGAGATTAGAGCAGAGATGTATGGAGGGGAGAAGTTATGGAGAGCCTTGAAGGTCATGGTTAGTAACTTGAAATGAATTTGCTGGGCAATGTGAAGCCAGTGAAGGGATTGGCAGAGGGGGGGAGGCTGAGGAGTAGCGAGGAGAGAGGTAGATAAGACGGGCAGCAGAGTTGAGGATGGATTGAAGGGGAGCAAGAGTGCTAGATGGGAGGCCGCAGAGAAGGATGTTGCAGTAGTCAAGGCGGGAGATGACAAGGGCGTGGACCAGCATTTTTATAGTGACAGGGTTAAGGAATGAGCGGATGCGAGAGATGTTTTTCAGGTGAAGGTGGCAGGTGGAGGTGAGGGTTTGGATGTGGGGTTTGAAGGACAAAGCAGAATCAAGGGTTATCCCAAGGCAGCGGACTTGCGGGACCGGTGAGAGTATAGAGCCATTGACTATGATAGAGAGATCAGGTGGAGGGATGGAGTGGGACAGTGGGAAGATAATGAATTCAGTTTTCTCTACATTAAGTTTTAGGAGACGGGAGGAGGGGAAGGAGGCTATGGATGATAGGTAGTCTGGGATCCGGGACAGTAGTGCGTTAACTAAGTATTTTTCTGCAGTTGTACTTAGTAAAAGAAACGTTCTTTTTCACCGCCAAAGAAGAAATTTTGCCTGTAGCTTAATTCATATCTGGTTAATTAAGCCTGTTTGTGCTTTTATATTCAGTAAAATACACAGTGTTTTTAAACGGCACATACAAGTAAATTTTTCCTGCCCATTTGTGGAGCGCAATTTATATCCAAGGGTTACCCAAGCTTCTTAGTGGGTTCATTTGGAGTCAAATACAGGGTGTGTATTTATCATATACAGATATCTTCATCAAACAGTGTCTGTACATTTTAGAACAAACAGTATGTCAGACAGAGAGGTGGCAGGCTCTTCACCTGCGAGTGGCAGTGGCACAAACATTTCTGGAGCAGGCCCAGGTCGCAGCACAGCAAGGGGACGTCGCAGCAGGGGTCACTCGGTGAGGCCAGAACTGCCGGTGTCATCTAGCGGCCGTGTGTTGTTCAGCAACCCAATGGTTCTTGATTGGTTGACTAGGTCATCCACTTCCTCCCAGATGACATCTGACAACCCCAGCCAAGAGTCGGTGGGAACGTCAGACACAACCCTTAGTTGGCATGGCCCTCACCTGTCCTCAACCCGCCTCTGTCCCATCCGGTTCCCTCAGCCAGAGATCTACTATGTGGTCTGGGCTAAGCGCCACTATATAGCTAGGATGTACAATTTGAGGATGGCAGTCAGCAGCTTCTTGGCAGCGAAGATATGGGGCCAATATCCTCTGCTTCTTGCAGTAGGCGGCAAAGTATAAATGTGGAGAGTGGCATGGAAGGTCATGTTGTGAGGGGTCAGCCTCTGCATACCAAGACCGGTGATGAGGACAGCAGTGACGATGAAACACAAATCGATGCTGATGTAGCCGACCACACTTGGGAGCCGGGTGAAGCAAGGGCATCATCATCGTCAGGAGAAGAGGGCGTCAGCTTGCACGTCAGGCAGTGGCACAGCCAGTAAGTGGGTTGTGTGGCCGTGAGTCAGCAGGGGAGAAGCAGTATGAGGTCGGGAGCCAAGCGGCCACGGGGTAGATAACCCGCTTTGCAGGTCCAAGAAAGTAGCGGCACAGGGGCTCAGTGAGGCAGCAGTAGTCACTCAGTGCGGAGCGTTGGCGGTAAAATCAGATACTCGGCGGTGTGGCAGTTCTTTGCTAATACACCGGAGGAGCCGAATATGGGTATATGTAGAATCAGTGGGCAGAAAGTGAAGCGTGGCCAGGGAGCTAACGTTGGAACCACGTCCCTGCATCAACACATGTAGCGTCACCATCTGGTGGCCTGGGAGAAACGTGGCTCAGATGTGGTGGTCCATCCTGCCGCCGCAGCAACAGCAGCAGTAGCAGCGTCCAGTGGCACGCATGCCATTGCATCCAGTCAAGGCTCCACCACCACTGCAGAAGGGAGCTGTTTCTCTTTGCCATCATCTCCCGGTCCAGATGCTCCTGCTCCTCGCTACTCATGGTGCCAGCAGTCGTTCAACGAGGCAATTGGAAAGAGACAACAGTATGCGTCCAACCATCCTAAGGTGCAGAAGCTGACCGTGCTCCTGTCCAAGTTGTTGGTACTGCAGTCCCTCCCTTTCCAAATGGTGGACTCTGCACCGTTCAGAGAACTAATGGCCTGTGCCGAGCCAAGATGGAGAGTTCCAAGCCGTAATTTATTTTCCAAAAAGGCAGTACCAGCACTTCGTAAATATGTAAAACAGAAGGTGGGCCAGTCCTTGAGCTTATCGGTTTGTTCCAAGGTGCACGGCAGCGCGGACGTCTGAAGCTATAACTACGGTCAGGGCCAGTAAATGTCCTTTACGGCCCATTGGGTGAATGTGCTTCTGGCCCAGGCACACCAACAACTTGGACAGGAGATGCCGCTTTCTCCTCCATGTTGTCAAACTGCGGTTCCTGCGCCAATGTCCACCTCCTCCTCCTACACCAGCACCACCATCTCAGCCTCCACAAGTACTGCTCCATCATACCACATGTGTAGGACACAGCGGTGTCACGCAGTTCTACACCTGCCTTGCCTTGGCGAACGACGTCACACAGGGGAGGAACTGCTCCGCGTCATGCAGCAAGAAATCGATGTGTGGCTTTTTCCGCGCCAACTGCAAATCGGAACCATGGGGACTGACAATGGGAGGAACATGGTTTCCGCGCTGCACTGAGGAGGGACGGTCCATGCACCCTCCATCACGCACGTGTTCAATATGGTTGTGAAAAGGTTCCTGAAGTCTTCCACCGATCTTCAGAAGATTCTGAAAATGGCCAGGAAACTGTGCATGCACTTCATCCATTCCTACAAAGCCAGGAACACCCTCCTCGAGTTGCAGTGGCAGAACGGCCTCCTCCAACACACTCTGATATGCGATGTTTCCACCCGTTGGACCGATTATCTGAACAGAGAAAGGCCATTAACGATTTTTTGATGATCCAGGTGGACAGGAGTACTCCCCTGTGTAACTTTGATGTCAGATAGTGGCAGCTCATGATTGACACCTGCCGTTTGTTGAGGCTATTCGAGGAGGCGACGTTATTTGTCAGTTGCCAGGACTACAGGATGAATAACGTCATTCCACTGCTTCCTGTCCTGGAACAGATGCTGAAAAATCTGTCTGGGCAGGGGATTGGAGACGTGGCGACTACATCTCGCAGGCAACATGAGTTTGGTGGGGACTGAACTGGAGGATGAGGGGGAGGACATTGGAGCAGAAGCATTGTCTGGTGAAATGAGTGGATTTTCTACCCTGGTGAGGAGGAGGAGCAGAAGCAGCTGGAGGAGGTAGATGGAGATGAGGAAGACGAGGCAGATGACCCGCAAGCACCATGGCAGTATACAGTGGAGATGGAGGCAGGGAGCCCCTCGGAGTAACTTGTGCAGATGGCCCGCAGCATGCTGATTTTCCTGGCTAGTGACAGCCGAATAGTCAGCATCCGGCAGAGGGATGACTTCTGGCTCTCCACCCTATTGGACCCTGGCTACCGGTCCAAAATGGGAGCCTTTTTCCCAGATGCTGAGAGGGAGGACAAACTCAAATACTATAGGGAAATCCTCCTTAGTCAGTTGGCCGCTGCCTATGTGCGGCATCGTCCCTCCTCTGACAGGTCTGACCGGGGGGTTCTTCAGCGCTCACGTACTACTGCTGCGGCTGCTGGTGGAAGGTGGGGGGGGTAGGAGCAGTTCCAGCTCCATCAGCAGCAAGGTAAGTCTGGAGTCACTGATGAGCAGCTTCCTTCACCCGCCTAGTGAGGAGGGCAGTCGCCAGCAGCAGCAGGACCTGGAACAGACCCTGAACCAACAGGTGGTGGCCTACTTGGTCTCTTCCACTCCAGTTAGAATATCCGCTGAACTACTGGGCAGCCAAACTGGATGTGTGGCCGCAACTTGCCAAGTTTGCAGTGGAGAAGTTGTCCTGCCCGGCCAGTAGTTAGGCATCAGAGCGGGTGTTCAGTGCGGCTGGGGCCATCGTTACCCCAAGGAGAACCCGCTTGTCCACCAGAAATGTGGAACGACTGACCTTTGTCAAGATGAATCAGGCGTGGATCGGCCAGGATTTCCACACACCAATGCCTTAGGCGTCAGATTACATCAGCCATGACGTCTCACCAAAACTTTGAAAAATTAGTCTGGATTCAAACTACCTGCCTCAACCACTATTCTGATGCCGCCACCCGTCTGATGCCACACCTCTGCTGACAGTTTCTCCATCTGCCCCCCACCAGCTTTACCAGGGACTTGTATTGCCACCCACCTCCACACTGTGTCATTGTGCCACTCTATGAAGTCATGCTGCTGCTGCTGGTGCCGTGACATCCACACTGTGTCATTGTGCCACTCTGTGACCTCATGCTGCTGCTGCTGTTGTTGCTCCTGCCGTTACCTCCACACCAGGGGTGTAGCTACAGGGGGTGCAGAGGTAGCAGTCGCTACCGGGCCCTACAGCCTGAGGGGGCCCAAAAGCCCCCCTGCCACATAAGGAGACACCAGTATTGTAATTGGCACACAGTAACTGGGGGGCCCATTTCACTCTTTGCACCAGGGCCCAAGAGCTTGAAGTTACGCCTCTGCTCCACACTCTGTCATTGTGCCACTCTGTGGCCTACTCCTGTTTTTGCCACCTCCAGAATGTCATTGTGCCACTCTCTCACCTCATGCTCCTGCTGTGGCTTCTGCCGTGACCTACCCACTATGTCATTGTGCCACTCTCTGACCTCATGCTGTTGCTCCTGCCGTGCCCTCCACACTGTGTCATTGTGCCACTCTGTGGCCTACTCCTGTTTTTGCCACATCCAGAATGTCTTTGTGCCACTCTCTGACCTCATGCTGCTGTGGCTGCTGCCATCACCTCCACACTCTGTCACTGATGTTGCCACCTGAGCTTTCCGCTTGTTTTTTTCCTGCTTTCGCTGCCATGACTTTATAAGGCTACATTCCCCCTTCAGTTTTTTGGTCAGTTTTGCCCTCTTAAGTGCCCAGGGACTTTAATAGTGAAGCGATCCTAAGAGCGGTGGCATTCATGTGCATGTCATACTAAAACACAACATTGTATGAAGACCAAACCAAGCTCCCTCTGCATATTTAAGCACGGCACAACATTCTACAGCACCTTACAGGCTCTGTGCAGCCTGGAAATAGCTGTTTTTTAACGCGATTCGTCCCGAAGTAATTTGGACCGAAACTAATTTTGTCGGAAAATTCGGCGAAGTCACCGAATCGAATTTTTGAGAAATTCGCCCATCTCTAATGGTGACATAAAAGGTTCATTCACTTTTTATTTTGCTAATTGACAAACTTAAAAAGATAAATCCACAGGAGGCAGCAATAAAGGCTCTAGTTCTACATGGGAGAAGTTACAGGGATGCACCATGAGAGGGAAATTGCTTAGCACATAACAGCACATTGGATAAAAACAAGTTCACACCAGTGTACAAAGTTACTTAAAATCACAGAAACATAGCCATGCTCACAGCTCCATGGCTGAACAAAAAAACAAAAAAAAAAACATTCCCAGTATGAAGAAATAGAAACCCCAGTGCTACATGGGAGAAGCTACACAGGTGCAGATTCCTAGAAATAGTCACGATGGATTTGGAAAATCTTACTTCTGATAGAGGGTATATTCATAATAATCTAATTATCTCTGAGAGACAAACCCTTTCATCACTAGTAAATAATGACTGTGTTACTGTCAAACCTCCATATAAGAGGGTTAATGTGGTTTTGATCAACTGGGAAGATTATAGATATACATGACTCTATATTTTACAAGATACTGGCTGCTATGAAGGCTCGACCAGGAACCCCCTTCCACAATACTCTGAGGAACGTAAGGGTATTCTTCATCAGGCTCTGGAAACCAGCCTAATTTCTAAGTCTGAGTTTGAATTCCTATTTCTGGGTTCTCCCTCAACATCAACATTAATTTTTTTCTGATAGTCATGTAGAATTTACGGACAAGATCCTATTCTAGGAAAGGTATATCGATGATATACTGGTACTGTGGCAAGGGGACAAAATATCATTTGGAAAGTGGGGATAATTACCTTTAACCAGATTATTCTAAGTTACTATTTTTGGATGTCCTTATTAGTAAAAAAAGGGAGAGACAACTAGAGACAAACGTCTTTAGAAAAAAAGACAGCAACCAATTGTCTTCTTTAATGGGACAGCTGTCATTCCAAATATCTTCTTAGGGGTATCTTATGTGGTCAATACCTACGACTACGTCATAATTGCTTGGACATAAAAACTTTTAGACAACAAGCAACGGATTTACAAGAAAGATTCCTCTGTAGATATCCCAAAAAGGTCTTTGAAGACTCCTACCATTGGGCACTAACGAGAAACCATATTTCCCTATACACACCTAAGGCTGTCTTGAACAGACAGAAAGGTAGATTAAGAGAAGATCTATGTACCATTGGTAGATTTGATGATTGAGCAGATAAGGTAAGAGAAAATATTTTCAAGCATTGGGATTTACTCTTACTTGATAATGATTTTAAAATGTCTGTTACCATCGAGGTCAATGATTGCATATCAGAGAGGTAGAAGTCTTCAGGACAGATTAGTCCATAGCTATTTCACTGCACCAATACAAGCTGAAATATGACTAAGGCATCAACCTTGTGGTACCTTTAAATGTGGTGAATGCAAAATGTACAAAAATGTACTAATAGTAAATTCTTCTCCAACACCTCAACAGGACAACAATACAGAATACAGAATTAGGGATTTCATTAATTGTAAATCTAATTTTGTTGTCTACGCTGTACCTGCCTACTGGACTACATGGGGAAGACGAGGAGAAGAATAAAAGATCTCTGACATCAGAAGAGGAGTTGATACCCCTATCTCCTGACATTTCAGAGAGGTACATCATGATTGGATTCAAGACCCCAGTTTCAAGGGCATTGAATGGATTAAACCATCTCCAAGAGGAGGTGACCTGGATAGGAGACTTCTTCAGAAGGAGAACTCACACCAGTTTATCCTTTGGGCTTGAATGAAAATGTAACCTTTCTTTTGATATTTTGAATCACCACTATAATATACCTTTTTTGGATTTGTGTTTAAGGAGTACGTCGCTTATTTAACTGTTGGTGGAACATATCAAATTCTTATATTGCCTTCTCACCAAATGTCAGTACGGTTGTCCACCTGACATCATCACTAAATAGTATATATTTGACTTTGGACAGTCTCTGCCAATAATACAAATGTGTCATGGCTAGGCTGTGCTCAGGCTGCAGGGATCAAAATGATGCAGCAGCTGATTCGCAACCCCACCCTGATACACTAGCTGAAAACAGCTCTGAGAGTGACAGACACCAAGCCACTCGTGACAGGGGGTGCGTCACACCAGCCAATGGGAAGACCTGGAGGCCACTCCAATCAGCTACAGGGGCGGTATCCAGGAATCCCATTTAAACTCCCTGAAGGCTGAGTGCAGCGCCTGTGATATTCCTGGCTACCTTGTGTTACTTGTTCTTTATATTGTGTTTTGCTTATCCATATACCTGATCTCGGCCTGTTCTCCTGAACCCGGCTTGTCTCCTGATTTTGTACCTCGCTCCCGTTCGTGTTTGACCGTGCCTTGTTTACTTTTATCCCTCTGGTTCTGATTTGTGGCTTTGGCGTTCCCAATTTGATATTGACGCGGACTGTCTGACTATTCTACGTCCTCACGTCCCCGCACTTTAGCAGAGCAGGGACTGTCGCCCAGTTGCCGTCTGCCGCCTAGGGCAGCACGTCAAGCTGGCAGGGACAGTGGGCTGGGTTCCAGTTAGGGCTCACTGCACCTCCCTTGACGTGACACATATGATTATCATCTTATTTAGTAGAGTAATGTGGGTCTATGGTTCCTGAGTTTGGGACCATTTATTGTTATAATGTTTAGGGCTATATTCCTATGTCTCAAACCATTACCAAGACCTGGCAGTCATTAAATTACTATGTTTTTATTCACCTCTTAATGTTTTTCATACGTTATATACCTACGATTATAGACATCACATATATCCATCACCACTTCCTTGGATGAGACTGTGTTGAATGAACCCTATTAAATATATCCATTTTATACTATAACTGTGTCTGGATATATATATATCTACATAATAACAATATTGATACTGATAATACTGTCCAGGTCAGTGAGCTTAAGTGTTATCTCCTGATTACTTTGGGGCCTGGCGTGTTTGGTGGATATATGCTAGATGCATGTCTCCCTCTGGCCACCACAGAACTGACATGTTCTGATCTGGAAATATTATTATTGCACTCCTGATATGTCTTGGTACTGCGCACAAATGCGCTGTGATGGACATCAGGGACTGAGAAGGCGCACACGAGCGCTGTAAGGATTCATAGATGCTGAAGATGTAGTCTATGTATGCATACTTCCGGGTAACTAGGTGGGTAACTATCATCATTCTGTGTCTTGGTAACAATTTGTGTTTCCCTATTAGTAAGCATGTTCTCTATATACCCCACAATGGGATACCTTAAGGATAAAGTGATTATGGTTTGGGGGTGGAGCTCAGTGGTCCCTCGGGTGAATATAAGACACCTTCCAGTAGTCTATACTAGACTTCACATTACCTGTCTTACACAGGTCTACCTACAGCTTCTTGATGGGTTTCGCTTACCTTGTCAGTGGGAAAGAAAAATATGAAGAAAAAACAAAAAAGGTATAGTTCAGAGTAATTAACTTGTATAGGTTGTCACAGGGTGAGCAATAGGGTTACGAAAGGATCACAAACATGGGGTCACCGTTTTCGGGGTGTTAGCTCCACGAAGGGACAGTAATATCTACTGAGGACAATATAGGGTAATCGTATACTTTCTTTTCCAGACAGTATATCTGGAATCATTGGACACCCTGTTTTTCTGCCACATCATCATATAGGAGACCATCACTTATTTGGACCTCTGGAAGTTGTGAGTCTGTTAATTGTGGTATGAACCCATAACTGTTAATTTATAGATTGTGACCTTTGTGTTTAAACAGTGAACATTTACTATATGTTGAATTTTTTATTTAGTAAAGGTTACATTTTATACTATCTTATATTAGGTCACTCAATCCTGAAGTGATTTACATAGGATCAGATTACTGATGAACAATCACTCACACACCTTTCCATGAAGGGGGCAATTGTACATAACTGCACATTGGATAAAAAACAGTTCACACAAGTTTGCAGGCAAATCATACTACCATATGGGGGAAATTGCTCATGTATAAAAGTATTAATGAACAACCAGCCACATGCCTTCTATCTATGAGGAGGGTATAGTTTTTCCAATGTAGCATTGGGGCTTTTGCCCTGCTATAGTGTACAAAGTATGGCCGTGTTGTGATTTTGATAAAAATAAACCATTACAAATATTTTTACATTGCAACATTTTTTTCCTCAAAAGCCTAAAACCTTTGAACAGTACTGTATTTTGTATGTTTTATCTACTTTGGTCTTGGCACCTGTTTGACCTCTTGGGCAACAAACACTACTCTCACAGGACCAGAATAGTTCACATGGTAAATTTTAGGAGTTTCCATCTAATTTGAAGATTTTTCAGTTTTGTTCATTCAATAATGTCCTGCTTCTGTCCTCCCCAGTAATGCTGGAAGGATAGTCATAAGCATTATGCATATAAAAAAGCTGACATGACTTCACCGTTTAGCTTTATCTAATTATTTCTAAATACAGATCAGTTTCTTAAGGGTGGTCACCAAGAGATGATCTCTCTGTGATTTCTCAATTTAGTCTGTGCTTAAAGAACACTGTTATTATAGCAAAAGAAATCCTACCCTGCAGAATGTCAGGAATTTTATATTTAACTAACATTCTGCCTGGCAAGTAGCCAAAACTATTAGTTGGTTTAAATTCAGACGCAATTCAGTGAAATTATTTTGATCGGGTTTAAAATAATGGAAACAATCACATCTGAAAGTGAAAATAAAAAGAACAGACAATGTTGACGCATTTTGTGCTTAAGCTACTAGTGTATGTTCTTAACCTTTTGGACTCCCTAACAAATTAGATTCTGTAAGTTAATGAAATCTAAATTGTTTTGGTAAAGTGGACTAGAGAAGGGGAAATAGCAGACTTTTGTACAACTGATTCTAATCAGAATGCTTACAGTATCTCATAAAAATAGATAAAATGTGCATCACACATATGCAAAGACCAATATTCTAAGAAAAAATAAATAACTGACTAGTGGTAGACAATACTATGTATCACATATCCCCCCAATATAGAAGAGATATTGCCCCATAGATCATTTTGTTATTTATATATATATTTTGATTTTGATTTTCGACATTGTTACATGTATACAAAACCACAGTACGTACATCCAAATATGAACGGTCAGTGTTTGGTCCAATAGTTACATAATTATTTAGTGTTTTGGTTTAATATCAGGAGACTTTCTAAAGCTTGTTTTAATGATTATGTCAATTTGATTAATGCACCAGTTTATAGTGTAAATAATCAGTTAAACATGATAGTCAATAAAAAGTTGAAATTCACATAAAAATATGTATTAACATATCACTAAAACCTATTCTGTGCTTTCAGTTACTGCATGCTTGGCCAAAAAGTTATAGAAACAAAGGTGAAATAAATCCATTTGTGCGGATGACAAAAAGCATTAGCAAAAAATTATTTGTTCTTGATCTGTCACTTAATATCTAAATGGAAAAGAGAAATATGTTTACTTTATGCCAAATATGTATTACTAAATAAGCAAAAAAAAAAAACCCAGAAAACTGTACTCGAAGTTCAAAAGGTTCTGGAACAACTTAAAGTATTAAAAAGCAAAATTAAAAAGGAGTACAAACAGATTTCCACTGCCACTAAGAGCAGACAAAATAAACCAATTAATGTAGAAGGTTATTTCCACCATAACTCAAAAAAGTAAAAAAAGTTTTAAAACATAATGTTTTTAAGGCTTAATCAAAAAGATAATGTTCACATACATAACAAACAAGTTTTATTTAAAACCTGGCTTCACCAGCTTTCATTGTATCCTGAAAATATTCATTGTAGGGACTTTTGGAGGAGTTCACATTACATAAGCTGAATATGTTAGAAGTATATGTCCAGAAGGTATACAGACATGTTATGCAATGTCCCCTTAGACTTATACAGGCCAGACATGTGTCAGAAGAGCTGGTTTACATCTGGTTAGCACACTTTCATTACAACAGGTTACCAAGAAAAATGTAAACCTTAAAATATATATGCTGTTTTTTAACAATGGAGGTCAATGGCAGACATGTATGAAGTAGTTGGAAAACATAATGTGAATAAAGTTTATTTTATTTAGTTCATTGTGACAAGTTTAGTTTCGTAATACATTAACAGAATTTTAATGTATTTATTATTACTAGTTTCTAACATTAATATAGTCACATTTGTGTCACAGATCAAATGATAATATAACAAAGAAGGGGTTTTAGGGTAATCTGTACCAGTTTATACATGTTGCAAACAGTCTATAAATGTCTGGGATTCTGTTCTAAACCATCATAACGGCTTAGAAGAAAAGAATACAATACAATACAATATATCCTAAGAGCTGGCAGCAAAAAAGAATGCAGCACTTTCAGCCATCTGGAAGCCACCCAATGTTCTAGCAAAAGACTTTAAACATAATGAACATGACACTGGCTTAATGACACCATGAAACCTGTTTATATTTCTTGTGCAGAGTCAGGTGGCAAGTAGAAATGCAGTCGTTTTTCAGTTATCAGGACGGATGCCGAAAAACAAATCAAAGCAAAACGGTTTGTACCAGCAAACTAGTCTATGTGGTTTATGCACAGATCTTATCCACCTACCTGCAGCTGTCCCTTTACCCCTATGGTATTTAAGGACTACATAGAAATCTCCCTTCAGTTTATAGATGAACAGTAAATATAGATTAGATTAACTCTTATTTTTTTTTCATCTGGTTCTAGAAAACACTGGGTAACACAACACGGCCATTAGTTACAGTTAAGTTTGTGAATTAGACGAATTTTGCTTATTTCGATTTAGTAGTTACATTTAAGACAATGAAGAATAAAGAGGTTCTTCTGTTTGAAAAGCAATACAATTGAGAGATATAGCTAAATGGGTTTTTACCACGAACAAGTGTCTGCTTCCAAAGTCACTTGCAGGTAGCTGCGAGCCAACCGCGCAAAAAAATAAGGAGGCAGCGCATGTGCTGTTCACTCCATTCACTTCTATGGTTGTTCCAAATATAGATGGGTGAGTGCTTGAATAGGGGTGGAGGGAGGCGGTCACAAGCATCACCCTCTTCATTCTCATGCATAGCTAGCTGCGTGCGACATGTGAAGTGTACATTCATTAGTGGTAAAAACCCCTTTAAGTTTATAGTTTCTCATGTTTTAACAATTTGCAAAACAATGGGCAAACTAAAATGAAGGTTTGTGTTTTGGATACTTGGACATCTATGCATCATAACTTTTCAGCATATAACTTATTTTCAGATTTTACAACTAGATTTAAGGTTTTGTTTCACCATGCTATTTCACAGAACCACAGCCAACATCAGAATCATGACTTCCTGATCAGGCTGTGGGTGGTTCACATATCAGCTCTGCTATTCCTAGCTATTCCTGTGACATGACTCCTGTAGGTTTATAAACTGGAGTACACAAGGGCTTTAAAGGGTAAAAACTGGTCATTAACTTAAATAAGCAAGCTCCTGGCCACTGATAACACTCAGCAGCAATTGACTCACCATGGTCAGAAGTAGCTTGGAACAATCATAGCAGAGAGAGGTGGTCGGTAACCTAGAGAAACTTGTTTACACAAGCAGAAGATATAATCTCCTTTATCTCCTAAACACAGCAAAATCAAAAAAGAGGAATGCATTTGGTAATAGTCTTTATATGCCTTTGCCCACATGTTTAAAACGTATCATTGTGGTGAGAAAACCCATTCAACCTGTTCCATTTACAATTATGGTAAATGTGGAAACAACATTGCTCTCTTATTTTAGTCATCAGCAAAAGTGTTAGCTGTAATTTTTTTTTTTCAGCATCGACAGTGTGCAACTATTTTACTATGCAGTTGCCCCCCTGGTGGATGGATGGGTGAGCAACTGCTCATTAATTATGTGTACCTGTTATATTTCTCCTTGATCGCACTAGGGCTTATTTGGCCTCTAACTGGGCTTAGTTCATTATCCAGCCATTGAACTTTACGTATCGTCTTGTGTTTTTATCAACAATGGTGTATAAATGACATGTTAGCTTGACATACTGACTTTTAGTTTTGTAAAACCTGTTTTGTAAACTTGTAATCATGTTTTGAAGCCCAGTACGGGCCTTGAACATGCAATCCTCTGATCACTCATACTATACACTGCAGGAATTCTATATTGCAGTCCATGCCTGTCAGCATGAAACAGACAGGCTACTTAATACATACACACACTGATGCAGCCCTGAAGGCCTTCATCAAGACGTCAGCTGCCATGGAAAGCCATGAGCCCCCTGTGATTAACTCCATCTCTTATTGAATAACAGAGGTAGCATCCATCCTCTCTTGAACCGCTTAGATGCTATGGTCAATATCGAAGTCAAACAGCTAGAGTAATCTGAAATCCTGGTTCTTCCAGCAGAGTTCCACCTTTGTAAATGTACAGTAGTTATGGTATTTTGCTATAACATGCTGAAACTTACTGCAGGTCTTTTACTGAGACCCCTATAATGAATAAAACATTGTGCAAATGCCATTTGAATGTTTTACTTGCACAACTTAGTTCTAAGATTGTGCAGATACTGCAGTTGATTGTTTTCCGTATGCAGTCCTTGACCAAAAGTGCATTATACAAAGTACAGAAGAAGTTGTGACCCTTGTGGGAGTCCTAAGGGTTCACACTCCCCACCACCAATGAGAAATTTTATGGCATACGCAGGGCCGGAACAACGGATATGCGAAGGTAGGTGACCGTGATTTCAAGGCTTTCTATGTTATTTGCTCTCATCTCTAAACAAAGGCCAATGAAAACTATTGAAAAACTTGAGATAGTGTTTGGATGAAATGTGAATACTTTACAGCTAATTAACAGTCTAAAAATATGATTCTGTTTGCATGTTAATTAAAACAAAACCTAATTAACGGTTTCAAAAGCGGCCATAAAATGTGTGTGTGTTTTATATGTATCTAAATAATAAAACTTGTGCACTTGATAAATGAGCTTGTATTTAAATGCAGCAGCAGTGCTAGACAGTCGTCAATTGGAGATAAATGCAGGGAGCCTAAGGTGAAACTAAATATTTATCTCCAAGGACTGGGAGCTATCATTAAATCATCCATCAATGTTGGTGGTAGCTTTATGGGGTCTTTGAGCAGATTTATATTTAGTGGGGATTTTGGCCTCTTTGTTTGGCTTCATGTTTAACATTTGCCATACCACTTGAACTACTGATACTTATATATCTGTACTATAGTGTGCTATTCTCCTTTCTGCCTGCTTTTGATGTACAGATTTGAAGTCTGTACAAATTTATTAGAAATCACTGCTAAATGGTGACCAGTAAAAGTAATGTTACTAATCTCTAACCTCCAATTAATGTAATCAGATCAATGGTGTATGGAGCTACACATACAGTTAGAGCAACATGTTTGGAAGAAAAGATAAAATAGAGCATCAGCTCTTGTAAAATTGTAAATACCCTTTCCTCTAAGCCTGTTTTTTATCACATCTTTACAAGCCTTAATAAAAGAGCACACGCATATATAATTAGGAACATGATCGATAAACATAAATGCTGCTTGTGGCGATATAAGCAACATGTACAGTAGGCATTGTTAGGCAATAATGATGCTCCCTACTGGCAACAAGAATAGTAATTATGGAAATCTAAGTCAAATCCTCAGGTACAATTTTTCAGAGTGCTAATTGCTGGTAGCTTGAAAATCATGATGCATAATGAAATATTCTGACTAGGTGATCTGATGCCTTATCAAGGTTGAGTAAGTTGAAAAAATGCCATTGGGTGACGAGGTGAAAAAGGAACAAGTATTTAACATGTACTGGATGTCAAGGAACTATCTTTCCAAGTTATGGTCAAGGTTACCTTCACACTTTGGAGGCATTCATAGGCTCTAACTCTCTAATTGCCCCGTCTTGTTTAGTTTTGAAAGAGTAATGTAGGCTACACATATTCGCTAAATTAAAAAAAATATTTTTACTGATGACCGGTTCAATTTAATATGAAATTATGTGGCACTTAAATGTCATTTTAATGAAAATGCATGCATACAATCTATTGTCATCATTTGTCAATTGCTTTGCAATTTAACTTCTTAGTAAGGTTACATTTGCCTTAGACTGTAGTGCATATCTAAAAATCCATGAATGTCCATGTTATGCTTTTGATTTCCCTACCATACACATTCAACACCCACACCCACACATATACCTTTAAAACCAGGGAAAACTGTGAGAAGCCATTTTGGAAATTTTTTTCAAGATAACGTCATTATATAACAAATTATACTAGCCATAGTTTCTTATTCAAACATTATGATTGCTCCATTTCCGTAAAATACTTCTATGCTACAGTGCAATATTATGCATTCACAAAACTTAAGGAAATTGCTTGTCATTTTCTATGCAAATATGAAGCTGTTGTCTGATAAGCCCCATTGTCAAGGATCTTAGTTAACAAAACAGCTGTCTCAGTCTTTGTTTATCTATTAGTTACAAGACAAATAAGGACTTTAGGTCACACTTTGTTTTGCACTTCTACCCTACAGATCAAATAAGTTCTTTTTTTTTGTTAACTTAAAACAAATATTAGAGAATATAAAGCATTCCAAGAAAAACAGTACATCTAGTATAAAAATATAACAAAAAGAGAACTATTCAGATATAGTCAAGTAGTTTTAAATCAGGGATCCAGAAGCGTAATCGAGCATAGCAAGGTCTTAAAAAAAAAAAAAAAAAAAAAAAAAGGAAGAGTTAACCACAATAAGAAGAAAAAAAGTGAAATAAATCAGTTCTATTTCATTTTAGTTTATGTAGGTTCTTTGTAAGCTTTTTTCCCCCCTTTAATAAAGTTATCACTGGGGCTGCATGACTATTTTAGGCAAATTCATATTAATATTTTTGTGCGAGCGCCTGTGGAAGTTTAAAAAAAAAAAAAGAAGGAGTTGCACTTACCAGAATATCTTTTCCAGCCCATTTACATTCATCCCTCCGAGTATTTGTTACAGGCCATGTAATCTAGAAAAAAAATTAAAATGTATATTCATTACACACAGAACTTAAAAAATAAGGAAGTGACAAAAAAAATTTACATACATAATATCAGTAACAAAACTTATTTGCATCTATTGATATCTTTAACTTCTCTCCCGTATTTGCGTGAGCTCTTCATGGTGTGATGAAACATCAACAATGCTGCTCAACCCCCACTCTTCCATTAGCATGCAGTCCTACATGCACAGAGAAAATATGCAGCTGCATTCCCCTCCTCTTCCCCGCTCTATTTACAGTATCGCCTTTAATAGATGTTTTTAGGGAATTATAATGTTTCTGAGGGTGCCTGGTCATGATAAGGTACCAAATTAAAGATACTCTACAGGCAAACTCCAAACGGAGATCAGAGGCACTGGACAAATCAAATCTTC
This sequence comes from Phyllomedusa bahiana, assembly GCA_025379985.1. Classification (NCBI taxonomy): domain Eukaryota; kingdom Metazoa; phylum Chordata; class Amphibia; order Anura; family Hylidae; genus Phyllomedusa; species Phyllomedusa bahiana. The sequence continues at coordinate 91,778 of JAODAL010001005.1, forward strand.
AGAGTCTGGTTAGTTCATCTCTAAGGCACAAGGTAATCATATATTACTATTTGCAAATTCCAATGCCCCTCTTCCATAAAGACAGAAAGGAGGAAAAAGGTATTGATGGTGAAATATGTCTTAAGCGATATGGCGGCATATAATACTTAAAGTGGTGTTCCAGGACTGATTAATTCACGTTTTTTCATCAGGGTAAGAGTAAAAATAGAAGAGAAACCTCATATTTACCTCCCGTATGCTCCTGTTCACTCCGGACTGTCGATGCATTCGTCACGGGATGAAGCACTGAAGATCAGCGTTCGCGTTACAGCTCCATCCAATTACAGACCTGAGAGGTCACATGCGTGTGACATTGTGTTCTATGATTGGCTGGAGCTGTCACATGAACGATGGACGCTAACTCCTTACTTGCTGGTTGAACGGACCGGCAGCCGGGAGTGAACAGGAGCATACGGGAGGTATGAGGTTTCTCTTCTATTATTACTCATACCCCAATGAAAGAACATGAATTAAACAGTCCCGGAACTACCGTGCTCACCTTATACACTGGGCAAAGAGGCACAGTGCTTATATCAGCTTAAGATAGAGCTTAATACACGAGCCTCAGCAGCTTCTTCATTCACAAGATTGAAAGTAGGGCCTATTATGTTTCCACCGAAAGCATGGTGTTTTTAGAGTCTAAACTCAAACAATGAATATGGATTTATTAATAGAACCTTGATAGCCATTACTTTCGATCTTGCAGTAAAAGAGGCTGGTGAAACTCATATATTAAGCTCTTTCCTTGCTTTACTATTATAAGAACTATGCGTTTTTGCACAGTGCATAATGTGAGAATTTTTCTAAGCATTACATTCCACTCACCTAAAATGTACTCCATCATCCATACCTCCTTTTCCTCCTACTCAGCCTCTATAGTGGAATGACAGCGGAACCTGCATCTAGTTACATGTACGATTAAATTGTGTCTCAGATCTGAGCTAATCAAGCTTTGAAGATTTGATTTGTCCAGCGCCTCAAATCTCCATTTGCAGTTTGCCTGTGGAGAATCTTGTATTTTGTATGTTTAATCACTACTCAGTTCTTATATGATGGTGTTGTGGAAGTTATCAAAGTGGATGCAGGACATTCACTAAATAAAATCTGCATAGCGCTGTGACTATCTCACAATTTTTCCCATAAGTCCCTTTTTCCTGCAAAAAAGCCAGTGAAGTCTGAAAGGTGTAAAATCCTCACACCACCACTTGGTGGCTCTCCAGAAGGAGAAATATTTCCTCCCATTATCTCACGGATCTGTCACATGTTTTCAATGTACTACTGATTATTGGATATCATTATTTTTTCTAGTATGTCATGATAAAGAAAGTACATGCTACTAAAAGTGTGTGCCACATAATATAGTTTAACATAATGTACAAGAAACACACATCTCCTAAATCCATTTTATTGTGTTTTGTAGAAGCATTCTGTTTGTATATTGCCATCAAGGAGCAAACTGTATAAAGATAGTCATAGCAGGTACATTTCTTCAGACTCCCACTTCCTAGATAAGCAGTGGGAGGTTCTATAGCAGTGGTTCTCTTATCAGATCTGCTATACCGAGCTGAGCCTGTTACAATGAGATGAATGCTAGAGGATTGTAAACTGTAGTGCACAAGGCTACAGAGAACTTAAGTGTTAAAGTTTGTCAGTAACTTAAATAAACAAGTTACTGAAGTGACATCACCATGCTCAGACAGGGAAGGCGGAGCAGTGAGAGCAGAGAGATAGTCTGTAACCTAAAGAAACTTGTGTATACTAACATTAGATAAAATGTCATTTATCTTCTAAACAAGGCAAAATCAAAAACAACACTGCATTTGGTAATAATGTTTATTTACCATCGCTTATATGTTTAGAGCTAATTATTGTGGTGATAAAACCCCTCAGAAGGCTGCATTTCAGTAGAGTTGAATATAGAGAGTTTCTGATAACCAACAAAACTCTATTAAAAAAATTTCAACTAGAAGGCTGTGTATGAACTTATGAGTTGACTTTTACTTTTTACATTTTTAAGGCTACCCAAAAAAAACAAAAAAAAAACAAAAAAACAAACATGTAAAGTAGTAACATTACATTTGTAGTTCCCCACAGTTATTTCCTAAAAGAAGGACTCAAAATTTCTTGAGAGACACATATGCCATACAGTAGCCGTGTTGAAGCCATTGCTACAGTTTGAGGGGTAGCGGGTCTAGATTTTCTCTTAGAATTGTTTAAAAAAAAAATACAAATTAAAACAGGAAGCATCATATAACTAAAGACACAGGTGTTCAGGTATAATGCACATTTAAATTGACAGTATTCAAATATAGCACAATTTTGTATCCCTAGTAATCTAAGACTCATGTGGAAATTGTGGTGGCATTCAAATCCCAAAGCACAAATCTGAATTTACTACATAAACAGTTGTACGCTGGCTTGGTGCTGTGCCATGTAAACAGGTATTTAGCTACAGATACATTGCTAATACAGTCTATGATTATCACTAGTCTTTTAATGCTACCTAAGCTCAGTACTTCTAGCAAAGTAAAAAAGGCTTCACACCCACTGCAAAATCTAGAGATCCTCACAGTCAATTATTCATGCTTGTTGAAAAGCTTTTAGGAATTAGGTATAGAATAAAACATGATCCTCATTTAATACCACACTATGAATCTGTTAGGAACCTTGGATTATGTAATATAAATAGAAATAAAGGGATGTTACAAACCAGAACAGACAATTTACATGTGATATCGAACAGGTATTGGTTGTTACAAGGAATAGAAAGTAAAGCAACTGGCCAGGGGCCTACAGAAGATTTTCTTGATCAAATACTGTAAACTAAGAGTCCCAGGTTTTTCATTTTTTCCCTTAGCAGTAATGCATTTCCAATATTCCTTTTATACTTTGAGGTTTTACTTAGTCTTTAGTGTGCCACTGATATTTGTGTTAGTTGTTTTGCTATTGCCTTTTCAGTGTGCACCTATGCTTGCGTTTTTCAAAGTATATTTTAGATGTGCACAGCCTTATTACGTTTTGTAGTCTATTTGAGAAATGGCAATCTCGTTGGCTTGCTGCACTCAGCCGCCTCTTTTAAACCTGTGCAGGATAATTCAATAGCAGGTTCCTATCACTCTTGGGGAAGTGGCAGTCTGAATGGACTCTTAGCAAGGTAACATGTTTTAGTGTAGGGACTCACCTGCTCTGGGAACCCCTTGACGTTTTGGGAGGTGAGCTTAATACAATCTTTAACTAAGAGTCCAAGGTTTTTCATATTTTCCTTAGCAGTAATGCATTTCCAATATTCCTATATACCTTGAGGTTTTACTTAGTCTTTAGTGTGCCACTGTTATTTGTATAAGAAGATTTTCTCATTACCTGGGGGAGAAGGTTAAAAAAATAATTCTTTAGCTTTAGGTATTAGGAGAGTTGTGTCTCCTGAACTTCTCCTCATTCTTTTAGTTTGCTCAGCAGAAGATGTGGCCATTGGTCTTCGAATTGAAAAGCATTCTTAGAGCTTCTAAACAATAGTCATACCATTGCCACGTATAATAAAAAATGACTAATATTATTACCATTTGTATCTCCACATAATGGTGAAAAATGTATCCATACTCCACACCAGTGACCAGACCAATTAAGTGATTACAGTACAGTTACATCCAATGACTAACAGGTGGCATCTTTATGACTAGAGTCATTCACTTTTCCTTTTCACCTTCATCTGACCCAGACAACCACAAAGCTACAGTCTGCCATGCAGATATATTTGGCTCCTTGTTTTCCAGCATCTGCTGCTGCCCCCAATGTCCTCATAACTGTAGTAACCCCTCAAAAATAAATAGATTCCAGAGTGAAATAGTGCCACACACCATAACAGTCCTTTCTCCATATGAGTAACATTGCCTCTTTTTGTGGCCTACACAGTAACAATGCTTCGTTTGTGGCAGTAAAACAGTAAAAATGCCTTTGAATGCCTCCATACTGTAACAATATCTCATTTTGTGTCTAAAAACAGTAAAAGCACCCTCAGTTTAGTACTAGTGCCCTCATGGTATCCCCACCTAGGAAAAAGAACTCTTCTTTTCTCCCTTCTTAGGCTATGTTCACACGGCTTATTGCCGGCGTAATTGCGGCGATGGATTTCGCCCGCAATTACACCGGCAGCCGTGTAGCGGGGGCGGGGCCAGCTACACGGCCCCATAGACAACCATTATCCACGGCGCGTATCCCGCCGGGATAACGTGCATGTCACTTTCTCCCCGCTCGCTGTATTTCGCGAGCGGGGAGAAGAGACAGAATCCATAGTTCTCTATGAGAACTGTGGATTACCGCAATGACTGGGACGGATTTGTGCCGTATTTCACGCAGTACGGCGCGGAATGCGGGACCAAATCCGTCCTAAAATAAGCCGTGTGAACATGGCCTTACGGTAATAGTGCCCGTTTACTTTCCCCCGTAAAATTTTCTCATTGTAAGTCCTTCCTTACTGCCCTAAAACAGCTAATGTGCATCCGTAGTTCTTCACACACACTTAAAGTGCTTCTTTAGTGTAAAACTGTTCCTACAAAATGCTACTCATCTAACCCTGTTCTTGTAATGAATGGTGCAAAGTAGGCTACATGTCTCTTCTGGCCAATGGGTCTGCAATCTCAGCAGTATGGCACAGATGAGCATGATAAAGTTACTGCATAGTGCCGGAAGAGACTCATAGCCTATAGGCCTGAAATGACTGTGATGTACGACAGTGTATGGCAGTACAATAAATGATAGTGAAGGGGGTACAAAGGGATAGTTTAAACCATGTCACTGCACATATAAGTCACAGAGTGATGGAGGCTTATTAACTAATCCTCGGGCAGGTCAGAAACCAATTCTCAATAGGATTCACAGAAGCAACAATGTCATATTGCAAGCATCCACAGGTGCTAAAAACTAATGGGCACACCACTCACACATGTATGCATGAGGGGAGTGGCTACTTTAATATCATATCTGTGCAAAAAAAATTGTATTTCTTAATAGGGTGTCAATCATAGAATTAAGTATATTGCACTGAACTGGTGTTATAACTAGAGATGGGCGAATTGATTCTAACGAAGTGGAATTCGTTTAGAATTTCAGGAAAACTTCGATTCTGAACGAAGTCGAAGTTTGTGGTGATTCGCGGGAACAAAGCGTGTTTTTGATTGATAAAATGGCTGCGAGCACATGGCGTTACATGGGGGAAAGAAGTCTGGGAGAAAAAAAGGCGTAGCTACATGACATGTGCAGAGATGAAGCCAATCAGAGAAGGGGGGGATTCTGTGACATTACCGCACTATATAAGTCGGGCGCGAAATCTGGCGGACCACACCCCTCTCACTGTGCTGTGTGAGAAGGTGCTGCCGCTGCTGCTCTGATATCTCATACTTAAAGAAATCAGTTTTTATACAGCGATTTTTTGGGGGTGTCACAGCTTTTCTCAGAGACTGCTTCTCTTTTCGTTTCTATTCTGATTTTGTGGGGTATTGGAACGAAGTCCAGTGTGCGTCCAATGCAGCTGCATATAGATTTTAAAGCTATCTGCTTTAGTTCTTGAACACATTGAATATCCAAGGTTATCTATGCCTGTTGCCGTTGGAATTCAGTTAAAAAAACAGCTTTTTACAATACCCAAAAACCGTTAATTTTTGGTTGCTCAATTCTTTTGGAAATTTTAGACCCAGGGGTAATTAAGCATTGTTTGTGTTGGGGCCCCTTTAAAAGGGAAAAATTTTTTTTTCACCCAAAGAAGAAATTTTGCCGTAGCATAACTATATCCAAGGTTAAATTTAAAGTTTTTTGTTGTTTTCGTAAAATAACGGTTTTAAACCACAAAGAAAATTTTGGGGCCCCCCCTTTTTTTTGACAATTTTTTTTTTTAAATCCAAGGGTTAAAAGTTTTTTCTGGAGTTTTTCAGTTTAAAGAACGTTTTCCCCAAAAAAAAATTTGTAATTTTTCCATATCCAAAGGGTTAATTAAACCTGTTTGAAATTCTGAAATCCCACAGAAACAAGGGGCTAGCGCAGGGGGCACTCGGTGAGGCCAGAACTGCCAATGCCGGGTCTTTGCGGGTGTGTCATTAACAAAACCCAAGGGTTCGATTGGTTGATGGTCATCCATTTCTTCCAGATGCATCTGACAACCCCACCAAGAGTCGGTGGGGAAGTCAGACAACCCTTTTGGATGGCCCGGGGGGCGGGTCAGCGGCCCTCCCACGGCCCTGTCCCCTCTGGTTCCCTCAGCCGGATCTACTAGTGGTCGGGCCCGCGACATCAGCAGGAAAACAATTTTTGGGAAGGCAGCAGCACTATTGGGAGCGAAGAAATGGGGCAATATCCCCGCTTCTGCAGTAGGCGCCAAAGAAAAGATGTGGGGAGTGGCAGGGAGGTCCTGTTGTGACGGGTCAGCTTCTGCATACCATAGACGGTGATAAGGACCAGCAGTGACGATGAAGCAAAAAATCGTAGTGATGTAGCCGACCGCCTCTAGGAGCCGGGTAGAAGCAAGTGCCTTCATTCATTGTCAGGAGAGAGGGCGTCAGCTTGCGCGTCAGGCAGCAGCACAGCCAGCAAGTGGGTTGTGTGGCAGTGAGTCAGCAGGGTAGCAGCGGTGTAAGGTCAGGAGACAACCGGTAGAAAACCCGCTTCGCAGGTCCAAGAAAGTAGTGGCACAGGGGCTCAGCGAGGCAGCGGTGGTAGTAATCATTCAGTGCGGGCAAGTTGGCTGGTTAAATCAGCATACTCGGCGGTGTGGGCAGTTCTTGATGCTACAGACACCGGAGGAAAGAAGAATATGGGTATTGTAGAATCTGTGGGCATGAAAGTGAAGGCGCGTGCCCAGGAGCTAAACGTTGGGCACCATGGCCTGCGTTCAACACATGCAGCGTCACCATCCGAGTCGGCCTGGAGAACGTTTGGCTTCAGATGTGCGTGTCCATCCTGCCGCGCCGCAGAACAGCAGCAGCAGGCCCAGTGGACGCATGCCATTGCAGCACGACTAGGCTCCACCACCCCACATCTGCAGAAGGGAGACGTTTCTCTTATGCTCATCATCTCGCCGGTCCAGATGCTCCTGCTCCCCGCTACTCATGCGCCAGGCCTTGTTCAACGAGGCTATTGCAAAAGTGACACAGTATGCGTCCAATACCATCCATATGTTGCAGAAGCTGACAGTGCTCCTGTTCCCAAGTTGTTGATACTGCAGTCCCTACCTTTCAAATGGTGGACTCTGCACGTTCAGAGAACCAAAGGCTTGTCCGAGCCAAGATGGAGAGTTCCAAGCCGTAAATTTATTTTCCAAAAAAGGCAGAGTACCTGCACTTCATAAATATGTAGAACTAGAAGGTGGGCAAGTTCCTTGTGCTTTAGAGGTTTGTTTCAAGGTGCACGCAGCGCCGGACGTTGGCGCGTAAACTACGGTCAGGGCCAGTACCATGTCCTTTAGGCCCATGGGTGAATGTGCTTCATGCCCAAGCCAGCCACACCAACAACTTGGACAGGAGGACGCGCTTTCTCCTCCTCGTTGTCAAACTGCGGCTCCTTGGCCAATGTTGCCTCCTCTCCTCCACCACCACCATCATCTCAGCCTCCCACAAGTTACTGCTCCATAATACCAACATGTGTAGGGCACAGCTGGTGTCACGCAGTTCTACAACCTGGCTTGACTCGCTGCGAAAACGAAGTCACACAGTGGAGGAACTGCTCTGCGTCATGCAGCAAGAAATCGATGTGTGAATTTCTCGAACCCAAATGCAAATGGAACCATGGTGACGGACAATGGGAGGAACATGGTTTATTGTCCGCGCTGCAACGATGGAGGGATGTCATGCGCCCCTTGAATGGCGCTCGTGTTCAATCTGGTTTGTGAAAGGTTCTGAAGTATTCACCGATCTTAGATAATTCTGAAAATGTGCCAGGAAACTGTGCATGCACTTCATCATTCTTACAAAGCCCGGAACACCCTCTCGAGTTGCAGTGGCAGAAACGTCCTACCAACACATCTGATATGCGATGTTTTCCAACACGTTGGGAATTCCAGCCATGCACATGTTGGACGACTGTTTGAACAAGAAAGGCATAACGATTTTTTTGATGATCAGGCGGCAGGAGTACTCCCCTGTGTGACTTTGATTGTCAGCCAGTGCAGTCATGCGTGGACATCTGCCCCCCCGTTTGCTGAGTGGCCATTCGAGGATGGCACTTTATTTCGTCAGTCGCCAGGGATACGGGATATATAAATTCATTCACTGCTTCATGTCATGGAACAGATGTTGAAATATGTCTGGGCAGGGGATCTGGAGATGTGGGAACTACATCTCGCAGGCCACTGAGTCCGGTGGGGACTGAACTGGGAGGAGAGGAGGAGGGACATTGGAGGCAGAAGGCATTGTCTGGTGAAATGAGTGGATTTTTCTACCCATGGGACAAGAGAGGAGGGCAGGAGCAGCTGGGAGAAGTAGATGGGAGATGAAGAAGGACGAGGCCGATGACCCGGCAAGCACCGTGGCAGTTTACAGTGGAGATGGAGGCAGGTCCCTTGGAGTCACTTGTGCATTGGCTGCAGCATGCTGATTTGCCTGGAAGTGCAGCCAAAATGTCCCCATCCGGCAGAGGATGACTTTGGCTCTCCACCCTATTGGACCCTCGTACCGGTCCAAAATGGGAGCCTTTTCCCAGCTGATGAGAGGGATGAAAAACTCAAATACTATAGGGAATTCCTCCGAGTCAATTTGGCGGTGCCTATGTGCGACATACGTCCCTCTTCTGACATGTTTGACTAGGGGGTTCCTCAGCACTCACGTACTACTACCGCGGCTGCTGGCTGAAGGTGGGGGGGTAGGAGCAGAACCAGCTCCATCAGCAGAAACCTAAGTCTGGAGTCACTGATGAGAAGCTTCCTTCACCCGCCTAGTGAGGAGTGCAGTGGCCAGCAGCAGGACCGGGAGCAGTCCCTGAACCAACAGGTGGTCGGCCTAATTAGACAGCACAATTCCCCACCCCAGTCAGGAAGATCGCTTGACTACTGGGCAGCCAAATGGATGCACTGGATGTGTGGCTGCAAACTTGAAAGTTGCAGTGGAGGAAGCTGTCTGCCGCCATAGTTTGTGTGGCATCGAGCGGGTGCGGTTCAGTGCGGCGGGGCATCGTTACCCCAAGGAGATCCGCCTTTGTCCACGGGGAATGTGAGAAAAGACTGTCTTTGGTCAAGATGAATCAAGCGTGGGATCGGCCAGGATTTCCACACACCAATGCCTTAGGCGTCAGATTTATCAGCCCATGGACGCTCAACCCAAACTGGAGAAATGTGTCGGGTTCAACTACCTGCCTTCCAGCCACTGTTTGATGTGCCACACATCTTCTGCCAGTTTCTCCATCTGCCTACACCATCTTTACCAGGGACTGGTTATTGCCACACACTCCACACTTTCATTCGTGCCACTCTTATGACTCAGGCTGCTGCTGCTGTTGCTGGTGCTGTGAAATCCACACTGTGTCATCTGTGCCACGTGTCTGATCATTGCTGCGGCTGTGGCTGCTGCCGATGCCTCCACACTGTGTCATTGTGCCACTATGTGGACACCTACTACTGTTTTTTCCACCTCCAGAATGTCATTGTGCCCCTGTCTGACCTCACTGCTGCTGCTGTGGCTGCTGCCATTGACCTACACACTGTGTCATTCGTGCACTCTGTGGCCGAATACTGTTTTGCCCACCTCCAGAATTTCATCTGTGCCATGTCTGCACTGTCTGACCTCATGCTGCTGCTGTGGCTGCTGCCAGCCCTCCACACTGCTGTCTTGTGCCACTCTGTGGCCCTACTCCTGTTTGTGCCAACCTCCACATGTGTCACTTGTGCCACTCTGGGGCCTACTCCTGTTTTTGCCACCTCCAGATTGTCATTGTGCCCTGTATGACCTCCATGCTGCTGGGCTGCTTGCCGTCACTCCACACTCTGTCATTGATGTTGCCACCTGACCCCTCAGTTGTTTTTTTCCAGCGTCGCTACCTTGACTTTATCAGACTACATTCCCGCTTCAGTTTTTGGTTCAGTGTTTGCCTTTAAAGTGCCCAGGAAATTTTTTAGTGAAGCGATTCTAAGAGGCGGGCGGCAGTCATATGCGTGTCATACATAAAACCAACATTGTATGAAGACCAAACAAGCTCCCTCTGATATATTAAGCATGGCACAAACGTTCTACAGCAGCCTGCAGGCTCTGTGCTGCCTGGAATCATAGCTGTTTTTAAATGTGATTGTTCTCGAAGTTATCGGAACGAAAAAGAATGTTGTTGGAAAATTCGGCGAAGTCGCCGAATCGAATTTTTGAGAAATTCGCCCATCTCTAGTTATAACCTATTGTTGATGTCACTACTATTTAATTGGACTGGCTGTCCAGTACCCTCCAAGTGCTTAATACCAACACTGACTTCCATACTGGAAAATAGAAAGGCTTTAATAGCAGTTCTCAACAGAATACGGAAAAAAACATGTAACAGCTCCCTTAGGGGTATTTTATGTCTTCTCTGCGTAGGTTTTTCCACATGAAGGTACAGTTAACCTTCGACTCGCTCCCCCTTGTTTCTAAATACAGCCTGCGGAGAGCAGAGTGAAAGAAAAGCTGTCTGTTACTGTGAAACTGTATAATGAGAAAACTCCTTTAAGTGTCCCTCTGGCATCTTCATTTCCTTGACCAAATTCATTAGCTTTAATTTGTTTGTGCCTCCTTTTCCTTGATGCAAAGGTCTCTGTTAATTTATAGCTAAAGTTCAGTTGCTTTTAATATTAAATGGTACTATATCTTTAAACATGTAGGCAAAAGTAAATAAAAAACTTTTACTGAGTACATCATTGTTCCGATTTTGCTTATTTTAAGACTTCGATCAGTTCTTATTACCTGATTTTTTTTTACACAAACTTCTCTAAGTTACTGACTATATCTGTCTGCTCTCATTGCTCCAGCTGCCCTGGCCATCCATGGTAATGCTACTTCCTGCTGTGTCTTATCAGCAGCATAGGAGCTTGTTTATATTTGTTACTGACAAAACTAAACCCTACAGAGCTCTGTAGAAATTTGCTGCATTGTTTTTTGGAATGTTTTCTATTATCAATGTCCTTCTTACAGGCTCAGCTAGGAATAGCAGAGCCAATATGCCAATCACTGCTGTAGACTCACCCACAACCTAAACAGGAAGTGTGAACCTGAAGCGGACTGTGAAGAGCAGGCTCTGTGAAATAGCATAGTGAGAACATCCCTTTAAGAAGTAGGATCTGGGCTTGCAATAATATTTAACTAGAACTCCAAACTGTAATGTTTAAATACTGGCTTTATAAAGATATTTTTATTATTATTTTGTTTTAATAAAGAAATGTCTAATAATAAAGCTAGGAAAAGGCATGAATATTACGTAAATAACAAGGGATATGTTCATTAAAGAAAGGAAAATGAGTCTGGTTAAGAAAAGGTGAAGGAACATCCCAGTCTTGAGCTTGTTAAATAATAACATCTTTAGTCAGAGACAACAATGGAACAGCTCTTACTTTTATTCACCAGCATCTCCTGTACAATATACAGGTCAGGAAGAAATAGCCATTTTATATTTCCTTTGACTTTCAATGTTATATTTGTGTAAATAATTAACAGTGAATAAACAAGTCTTACCATGAATCTGAGTGTATGTTAACACCATCTAATTCCGGTTTAGATCAGCTGGCTCCATATGCTGCTGTCTGTAAACTCTGTTTTGACTTGTCACACTTAAAGAGTGTTAAAGTTGAAAGTAAATTTCAGGCAGAACTCTCAGTCAGAATACGAAACTTGAATGAATGGCAATGTGAAAGATCATGTTTTGTCTACATCATTATTATCTCTTCATGGCTGTCATAACATTCCTTTCGAATAAACTTTGACTATAAATGACTGATTTATGATTTTTCACAATATCATCATAACTTTTAGGTGCATGTTGTACATTCAGATGTAGTAAACATAAACTTGACATATCATGGCACACTATGTTATTTCAACTTGTTGTGAGATAAGAACAGATAACAGAGAAAACTGTGATATTACCATCAAGCAAATGTAATATCAAATTGTCAAATATTAATGTATATCATTTTTAAAACCAAGTCTGGATTGCTCATGTTGGATCAAGCTTGATGAGTTAGCACTATTATTATTTGGTGTATAGACTGAGTGTTTTGATTATTAAATTATTAGTTAATTATGATTATTAATGAAGTCTCCAAAGATGGCAATGGTTTGTTGCTGGCATTTACTTTTGAAAATCACCTGTCCATATCTGTGATTATATTTCTGGAAAACATGTATACATATCGAACAGTTACAGCTATTACTTGGACGGCTTCATGAAGATAAAAAAGGTGCTACATTCTAAAAGCTAGAAAATGGATATGTATGATCCTTAATGGCAAAGAATAGTGATGCCAAGTTGTAGTTATACCTACGGTACACAACAACACATGTAGGCAAAAACAAAGAAAGCCTCTTACCAAATACATTGCTGTTCTGATTTTGCTTCCATGCAGACCTAGAGAATTTCCTATCTCCTGCTTGTGTAAACAAACCTCCATAGGTTAACGACTACTTCTCTCTGCTCTAGCAGCAGTGGTTGGGATGGTGAAGTAACTCCCTGCTGTTCTTTATCAGCAGTATAGGAGCTTGTTTATGTTTCTTACTGACAAACTTTAACTCTCTTATTTCTGTTGCCTTCTGCCTTTCTGTTAGAACACCTCCAACACCAATGTACCTCTAACAGGCTCTGCTACTAACAGTCTAACAGTCACTTATGTGAAACCATCCATGTACACAGCTCCGGGATCACAGCATAGTCCTTCAGTCATCGAGACAGAGGCAGTTGTAAGGTGCAAACTGTTCCTTCTGTATGTTAATTAGGCAGAAAACAAATGTATGGCAACAACTGGCAACAACAATAAAGGTGAACACAAACAAAACTCCTGCTCATCTGAGCACTTCCTATACATAGACGTAGTTCCCTCACTAACACCTTGTGAGCAACGTGGTCTTGGTGTAGCAAACACTGGCCTCGTCCACTGTAAATGCCTACAGCCCAAATGGTAGACTGGAGTTGCAGCAGACACCCAGTCAGCTTACCTGCTGACCTTAAATAGTAAGCACCCAACCTACTCTTTGCTTACT
>JAODAL010001005.1:107500-256664 GCA_025379985.1 Phyllomedusa bahiana
AGCTAAAGTCGGCCATGCATATAAAATCACCTTATAAACATACACGCTTGGCTTAGCTGACCATGCATGTTTATTTTAATAGGGAAAATGAAACAAGCTGCTAACTGACACTCTGGCAGAGGGTTATCTCCCGGCAGAGCAAAAGGATTAAACATGTTGAATTTCAACATTTTCTGCCGGAAGGACAGTTAATGGGGCCCACATTTAAAGAAAGCCACCAAAATAAACAATCAGAGAGAACATTGAATATTACATGAAACTTTTGTATTGAAAGCTTTATGATTAAAATTAAGAAAACACAAACAAAGTTGCAGATATAAGTTTGGACAACAGCTCTCTATTTTTTTACCTGTTGCCTTGCCCCTATCTGCTCTTAAACCCAAAACATATTTGTACGCAACTTCTTTATACCCAAGAAGCCACATAAGAAGGAAAATCTTAGAATCATAGTAGGGATGTCTACTTTTGATTATGTCATAATATCCAATGCATGGAAAACACTCTCAGTTCTCTTATCATATGTGTGGGTGTCACACCTTGGTGGCCCATCTCACATCCACCAATGGTTACCTTTACAAGTAAGTGTCAGCGCTCCAATATAAAGTCAGTAAAAAGATTTTACATGATTTCTTCAAATCATTTAAAAACCATTGTGTAACCTTATAGCAGACTTTTAGGCCAAGGCACTTCTTCAGGTTATGGGAAAAAACAAAGGAGGCATCTTATGTAATTGCCAAGTACTGTAGGGCAGTAACAATGGACAAAACGGATCCTACAGATAATGAATATAGTGGAAAATGCACGTATGTAATGGCTAGGTCAGTTAAACATCTTTTCATATGTGGTATCATACGTAGAAAAAAACTGGAAGAGTATTTAGGTCATAAATTAAATTGTTAACACCAACTAGAGTGCAAGGGAACAAATACAGAATAATAATTTTTTTTTCAAATGTATGTCCATTATTCTTTGCTTACAAATGAAAAACATAGACGCTTAATTTTGATATCACAGCCCAAAAAAATATAACGGAACATTTCTGTAATCTATAGAATACAAATATATTACAATTTTAGAATGTATTATTCCAAAAAACAATAATTAGCCTTGGTCTTGAATGGGTCAGTCTTTTAAAATCTGCCTTACATACTATCAGAGTGATAACCACCTGACCAGATATTACTTTGCAACATGCTTTCCTATACCTCAAGAAGACCATCTGATTTAGAATAGGAACTTCAATGCTATTTAATTTCTGTACAAATCCCCCACCTTACATAATAAAAACCTTCAGGCCACCCTATGAAAAAAGAATATTTTCCGTCCCACACTAATACAAAATGATTTACGCAGTTTAAAGGTAAAATTTTATATTTAGGAGAGTACAGCTGCTTTCAGCCATAATTCTATTGTGTTTTACCTTTTGTACATCCATCATTGATGATTTGTAGCTTCAAAAGATAAATGTCACCTTAGTCAAGTACTTTTATTTTGTTCATTTAAATCTGAAATAACTTATTTCCATAACAAAAGCAATCACTGTATTTGCTCTGGCTAGCTGTCTTGAAGGACAAAAAGACATCTCATGCATTTTTGGCCCTACAGAAGGACTGTATCAGGAAGATCTAGGATGCAGCCCATTTTCCTTATTTTAGCTAGACCAATGCATAATAATATTTTTTTTCCATGTAAAGTGTGTAAATGGAATTATATTCTAAAAGAAAAATGATGAATAACTAGTAAATATTCAACATTTTGTGAGACCTGCAGAACTCTGGTAGGTAAAAAAAACACACACACAATACTGCAGTCCTGAACATATACAGAAAGAGACTACATATTAAGCTATAAGACAGTTGACTTGCACAGATCTTTGTTCTAATATTGTCTTGCATGTTGACCCTTTTTATGACCTTGGATTTCATGCCGCCTTATCTGCACATGTCACAAAGTGTTTCTGCCTTGTCATCACGTATGTTTTACTTTCATCATTGTACTATAAGCTCTACAGAGAACAAGACTACTTCTCCAATACTGAATAGCTTTAACTTGTACACAGCCAGACTTGATATATGAAGAAAGTTATAAAAATACTTTCCTCATATTGCCATGCTGTTTCAGAGTATGTATTAGTAATCCTATGTGTGTGTGTGTGTATATATATATATAAATATATATATATATATATACATATATATATCTATTTATATATACACATACATACATATACATACATACATACACGCATATACATACATACATACATATGCACACACACAAACAGTATCTCACGAAAGTGAGTACAGCCCTTGCATTTTTGTTAATATTATATTTTTTCATGGGACGACATTGAAGATATGATACTTTGATACAATGTAAAATAGTTGGTGTACAGCTTGTGTAACAGTGGAAATTTAGTGTGCCCTCAAAATAACTAAGCACACACCCATCAATGTCTAAACCACTGGCAACAAAAGCGAGTACACCCCTAAGTGAAAATGGACAAATTGTGTCCAAAGTGTCAATATTTTGTGTGGCAACTGTTATTTTCCAGCACTGCATTCACTCTCTTGGGCATGGAGGTCAGTAGAGATTCGCAGGTTGCCACTAGAATCCTTTTCCATTGCTCCATGAAGACAAAATGGAGCTGGTGGATGTTCGGGACTTTACACTCTTCATCCTTCCATTTGAGGATGTCCCATAAATGCTCAATAGGTCTAGAGACATGCCTGGCCAGTCCAGCACCTTTGCCCTAATTTTTTTTAGCAAGGCAATGGTCATCTGGAGATGTATCTTGGGTCGTCACCATGTTGGAATACTGCCTTGCGGCCCAGTTTCCAAAGTTATGCTCCAGTATGTCCCAGTACATGCTGACATTCATGGCTCCCTCAATGAACTGTAGCTCCCCACAGCAGGGCAGCACTCATGCAGCCCCAAACTATGACACTCACACCACCATGCTTAACTAAAGGCAAGACAAACTTGTCTTTGTACTTCTTACCTGGTTACCGCTACAAACGCTTGACATCATCTAAACCAAATAAGTTTATCTTGTTCTCTTCAGACTACAGGACATGGTTCCAGAAATCAATTTCCTTAGTTTTCTTGTATTCAGCAAACTGCTTGAGGCCTATCTTCTGCATCATCTTTAGAAGAGGTTTCCTTCTTGGATGGCAGCCATGCAGAAAAATCTGATGCAGAAATGCTGGCAACACTCATAGGCAATCTCTGGATAAAACGCTATGCATGTGGCTACCAAGCTGCAGCTCAGTTTCAGGGTGTTGGCAATCTTCTTATAGCCTAGGCCATCTTTATGTTGAGCAACAATTCTTTTTTTTTCAGATGATCATAAAGTTCTTTGCTATGAAGTGCCATGTTGAACTTCCAGTGACCAGTATGAGAGAGTGTGAGAGCAATAACATTAAATTTAACACACCTGCTGCCCATCCACACTTGAGACCTGGTAACACTAATGAGTCATATGACACTGTGGAGGGAAAATGGCAAATTGGGCTCAATATGTCCATTTTCCCTTACAGGTGTATACACTTTTGTTGCCGGCAGTCTACACATTGATGGCTGTGTGATGAGGCCACAACAAATTTACACTGTTATACAAGCTGTACACTGACTACTTTACATTGCATCAAAGTGTCATGTTTTCAGTGTTGTCCCATGAAAATACATAATACAATTATTTACAAAAATGTGAGGGGTGTACTCACTTTCAGTGACAATATCATTGCATAATTAAAATATATAAAATGTATTCTTCTGTTTTGGTGTTTGTAATTCATTTTGCAATTATAAACAGTCCTTAAGGCTTTAAAATCTTATTTTACATTTGTTTCTGGTATTCCGATTTGCTTTGTTTACATAAGATATAGATTCAATGCATACAGATGTAGCAAAGATTACTTGCCCGAGATAGCGTACTCTATTGAGTTATCTTACAACAGGGCGCAACAAAAGCTATAGAAATACAATGAAAATGCAAAGCTTAAAGTTTTGTGGCACAGTATGATGATGTGTTAAACGTTATGCTTTGCTATATATCTGTATTTACATTTAAAACTAGCCACAACCCTTTCTGACAATGCATGTGCCTTTTCAATAAATTATTGGTATACTATGGTACTGAAAATACATAACCCAAGGTAACTTCTATTTATCTACAGGTCCTATTTCATAAAAAAAAGTGTTGCCTCTGCTTAGCAGAAAATACAGTGGCAGCCATATTAGAGAGGAGGCAATACTCTAAATGGAGCCTAACTGAGCCATATCAGCTGTAACAGATCTTTTCATCCTGATGGGTCCTATTGACATAAAGGGTCCATCAGATTTCCATCCAAGTTACAGCATTTTTTACAGCACGAATTACTCTGTAAATTAGTATATTCTTGGTGTAAGACATATGGATACCTTGAAGAAAAGAGATTATGTTAGAATAGCCCCACAAGAATGAGTGATATAGAGGAGATTTATTGATACATGGAACTTTGAATATTTCAGGAGTAGCTCAAATGTTAAAATTGTTTTCTAGCAGACAACACCATGCCCTATGACCAGGCACGGAATGGCCAACAGGGGAGCAAGGAAACCCCTTAGTGGGTCCCTAGTCTTGGCAGGTTTGGAGCTGCTTTCCAGAGAGAAAGGCAGAGTTCAAGAGTCATGTGCAGTCAAGGACAGTAGCTATTTGGTGGGTCCCAAGAATGAACTCCCAGTCGGATATGGTCTATGAAGATATAGCATTTATTACACATGCAACACAAAACAAACTCCAAAATTCCATCATGCACCCTAATGTTTTTGTTGTTTAAACATCACTTTAATGGTCTCAGCAACAAGCTAAGAAAAAAATAAAACAAACCATGTTTCCCATGCATTTTAGTATTGTTTTCAGGCCAGAAGCAAGAAACATCCTTCCCACAATATGGTGTTGTGTCTAGAATACACTGTACACAAGAATGTTAGGTACTCTTAAAATGTTCGTTTTAAAAAGTCAACATACAGCTATTTCATGCTTCCTATTCCTGAAATTATCGTAGTCCCATACTGAGGACAATAACTACAAGGCAATTTGTCAGGTGACAAGGATCTATCAGATACTACAAAGCAACAAAAAGCTGACTTTATCCTTTTAATCAATTAAGTTTTAATTGAGCAAACTTCAAACCTCTCAGGCTTGGC
The DNA here is from genome assembly GCA_025379985.1 of Phyllomedusa bahiana. NCBI lineage: Eukaryota > Metazoa > Chordata > Amphibia > Anura > Hylidae > Phyllomedusa > Phyllomedusa bahiana. Next base: position 112,691 of record JAODAL010001005.1, read on the forward strand.
CTAACCTAAACAATTCCTAATTACTAAGAGGTCCCTACAGTACTAAAATTAGTTTTTCTAGACTTTTAAAACCCTTTCTACCTCCTCCAACTGTGATAAAATAGAAAATTAACCAATACTTATGTCGTGAGCCTGTGGGAAGGGTAATAGATGTTAATGTGGGGCAAGCTGGTACTTGTAATTCCACAGACCGCAGTTAATGTTGTCACAGTGGCTTGAGTGGGCACTGGACCCCTGAATACTTCCCTGTGTACACAACAATTATTAGTGGAGGGGTTTGTACAGTTGGAGACAGTCTAGGACCCTCCTATAGTATTGCTGTCTGGTTTTGGCGTGACTGTGATGTTGGTGCAATTGAGGACAGCCAAACACCCGTGAACTTTTCACGTTGCACTTCTTTATTGTGTATAGTTTGTGAAAGAGTAATGGTAGATTACAGCCTCTCTCTAAGGCACCTTAGAGTAAGTTCACTATGTCTGCATATGAGAGATGTTCACCGTGGTTGTTATAAGCAGGGTTGAAGTCTCTGATGGCATTAGGGTACAGATGACTCCATATGCTGTAGAAGAGTTCTTTTAATGATAAGACGCAGTCCAAGCAATGCTTCATTGACGGAGGAACCCTACAGGTTGGCTTCCCATGTAAAAAAACAAAACAAAACAGACTTAAGTACTCACAGTAACTTTGCACTATCATTCCCTATCGTAGGGGTAGACCTGTGGAAGTCACGTTGCACTGGCTCTCGCTGAAGGCACATACAGAAGCCGATATAACAAGAAAGCACTTCTGCAGCTTCATCTCTCTTGATTGTAGAAAATATTTGCTTCTTCTTTGAAGTAGCAATGTAATTGTTATCTTAGTGTGGACTAGATGGATACAGGGAGTCATAATACCTTGTGCGATGTTGTGTAGCTCCTCCATATGCAATTTAACAGGAGCCTCCATAAAGGGTCACTGTCCTTACCCCTGGCTAGGCCAGGACTGGACCAAACCCAATTCGATCGAGCCTGTTGATGTGTGGCGGCAGAGCTTGGAGACTCCTCAAACATTGCTCCGTTACTTTTTATTAGAAACTGACTGATTGTAAACACCTAACTCTCATAAGCATACATTGGCCACTAGGTGACAGCAAAGTACAAATCACATTGCAAATTAGTTAATCCTCAGGGTAAACACATAATCAAAGCATTAAAAGCACATAACTATTACTGCATTATACATTTTCTAACTCACAAGAATGTGACACAGTGTAACAGATCTACTGTAACATGACAAATGTTTCACTCAGCAGCAGTAGAAAGGGTACTGAGTTGCCACACTTACCTCTCCCCTTAGCACCATTCCAGCACTGCCAGACTGTTCCCCCTCCCCACATTCCTCTATGATGACGTCACGGTCATGGATCATATGGTGGCACAGGCAATCTCTGGCCTCAGCGGCCATGTGCCTGCATGTACAGAGGCCAGTGTTCGAATGGTGTTAAACGTGATGTCATTATTGAGGGTTGAGGAGGGGGGGAACTGGTGTTCTGGCAGTGCTGGAACAGTGGTGATGGGAAAGGTAAGTATTGGTTAATTTTCTTTTTGAGCACAATGGGAGGTGGTAGTGTGGGTTTTAAAAGCCTTGGTACACTCATTTAAATTATAACAAAATTCTCATCTGATCACAACATGATATATAAGGGGTGGCTGGGAATAATATACATTGTAGGAAAAACAGATACTGATATTAGTTTCATGTCAGTTTTTCCAAACTTTTTTATACACATGCATATTGTGCTCAGTTGAGTCTGCATAAAATGGAAATAAGGATCACAACATGGGTGTCTGCTTCTATGAAGGAAACAAAAAAGGAAAGAACAGGTTACAAGTGAACCTGTCTGCTTCATGTTTTCCTTGGCAAGACATTTTGAAACAGGTTGGATTCCATGCAGTTTAGATTGTCAACAGACCATGCAAAATGCATCAACTAAACAAATGTCCGATAAAAATCAATTTGCTTATGAAAATTTACTTTTAAAATAGGCATTCTGAATGCCTTACAGCCTTAGGTAACTATTTTTTTTTAGGAAACAATGTATTAGTACTTTAAAGCAAAGAAAAATCTACTTATACTTTGTAAATCAGACCCATGGCTGTCTAATACAGTATATTGCAGACTAAATTACCTCTTAAAAGAAAAACATTAACTGTATAGATATTGCATACATTTTTGCTTGATTTGCCTGGATTATCTGAAATGAAGTAATTAGAGCCAACACAATACTGTTCTCTTTTTTTCTTCATTTTTGACTACTGATATACAAATAGAAACACATAGAAAAAAAAGAATACTGCTGGCAGAAAAGAGCAGAAAATCCTTTTAGTCTGATTTTTATTTTTTCAATTGTACTTTGCTTTTAGGATAGATATACTACCCACAAAAAGTCAGGGATATTTGGTTTTTGGATGAAATTTCAGAATGAACATAAAGCTCATGTTCACTAAATGAGACAATCTCTTAGCTTTAGAATGCACAGGTCCAACTGTTCAGTGTTTCAGTACTTTTTGCACAATTTGCTGATCTCTAAGAAGGAACTTCATAGCAAAATTCACAACAGGTGTTTGATCCCTGAATCACCCAATACATTTCGGGGATTAATTTGAATTAGGATTTAATCAGTCGTCCTCATCATGCTGTTCACATTTTGACATCAAGCAGGGTGCTCTCAGACTGAGGTGGCCACTGAGCTTAAAGTTTCACAGATTGTCATCAGCAGGTTGTAACAGAGTCACAGGCAGAGTCACAGAAAGGCAAATAAGGAAAAGAAGTGGACATCCTTTGGCTACATCCCACACTGATGATCGATTCATTGTAAACAATGCCCGATGGATGCCACACAACTCCTGGGACATTTAAAGTGAGGTGAGAAGCAACCAAATGTCACATCAGACCATTTGTATACATCAGCTTGGTCTGCGTGCTAGATGACCTGACCCCAATACCAGGTATCATTGTCTTGCACGGGCCAGGAAGCAGTTATGCTGGATGAGGGACCAGTGGTCCTCAGTGATCTTAAGTGATGAAAGTGGATTCACTCTATCAGAAATTATGGTCGCCAATGATGCTGGAGATGTCAAGGAGAGCTCTATACATCAGCCACTGTTGTCACAAGATGTGCCTTTGGTGGTGGTGGTCTTACAGTGTGGGCAGGTTTGTCCAGTCAATACAGAACTGCCCTTCAATTTGTAAATGGTACAGTGATAGGCAGGGCTGTAGAGTCGGCAACCCAAAGCCCCGACTCCGACTCCTGACCCATGTTTAAGTGATAACTTTACTGTAGTAAAATGGTAACATCAGGCTGTTTATCACCTTATGATACAATAATCAAGCTATTTAGGTAGAACAGACACTGACAATCAAAATGTTGACAATGTTTTGATCTTTTGAACACTTGTGGGAATTGTTGAAGAAAAAGCTGCATTTGTATCCAAGTCCAGTCTGTACCAACAGTAGGAATGTGTAGAAGAGACCTGGGATCAGATTTTTTGTCAAGATATGCTAGAATCTGATTCAGAGCCCAGAAAGATTCAAGCAGAATTGAAAACCAAAAGGTGGATTTCCCAAATACTAACAAAATAATAAAATTTAACATTTTAATTTTTAGGAGAAAAACAGTAACAATGCAGTTACAGGAAAGAATCTGCAGAACTAAGCAGATGCTAAATACTTGCAAGTCAAATTTATGTATAAGATAGGTAAGATGACTGTATATAAAATTACAGTAGCCTCATGTGCAAGCTGTAGTGGATGGTGAGATATGGAGCCTGAAAGTCACAAGTTCAAAACATTGTTACCATTTTGCTTGTTAGTGTAAAATATATTTACTGGACATGACTTTAGAACATAAAAAATTGTAAATATGCATAACACTGCAGGAACATTTGTGGAGTCTCTGAATTTGTTCTGAGAAATAGTATTGCCTCCATCAGATCCTGCATACATGACCTCTCATCTGGTCTCATTATTTCCAGGCTAGAGAACGGCCTCTCCACACTTACTTGGGTTGGGGGCAAAGCGGTGACTACAGGGGCAACATCTCTAACAATGTCAGGGTATAAAGGAATTGCCTCAGCCACAGTCAGTTTTGATGAATGGTTGAACTCTTCTACTTCTTTGAAAGCAGGTGAAAAATTTTGCTGAAATCTGTTTGCTATGGAAGCGGAATCTTTTCCCCTGGGACAGCGCTTTGTCTGCTCCATGTCATCAATTACACTCCTCATGTGATAAGGTTGAAGATATGGGAGTAGTAGCACTGACCGGACCCAATTCCTCTTGCTCTTTGCACTGCGTCGAACTAACTGGACCAACTTATTATATATTTTGGGAGTCGGAGTCGGTCCCTTTTATGACTACTCCGACTCCTGCAAAATAGGCACCGATTCCGACTCCATAGCCCTGGTGACAATCCTCTACTACTTGAATAACATCATTAATGCAGTCATTGTGCCTCTTCATGAACAACACAAGGATAATTTCATTGTTAAGGATGACAATGCTCCATCTAATTGAGGTCACATCAAAAGGGAACGCCTGTTGGAGACTGGAGTACCTCAAAAGGAGAGGCCTGTACTTTCTCCAGACCTCAACCCCCAAGAAAATCTGTGGGACCAGCACAGTCACCGTGTAGAAGCTTGTAACTCTGTACCCTGAACCTCAATGACCTGAGTGACGCTCTTCAAAAAGAGTGGAATGCCACGCCTCAGCAGTCAATAACTCAAATTGTGAACAGCATGAGATGTCGTTGTCAAGCTGTAATTGATGCTCAAGGCCATATGACAAATTACATAGACAATGACATTTTTTAAGGCAATGTTTTTGGCTTTTGTTTCATTAAATTGTTTGAGATGAGAAAATCAACTTTGCATGCTACGACATAAATGGCCAACTTTCAGGATAAAATATTGTAGCGTGAAATATTTATGTTATCAATAAAATTAATCGGAAATCAAAATATCACTAAATTTTTTCAAGTAAATGTGTTTATTTCAGGAAGGTTTACATAAACTTATGATTTTTCAACCACGTTTGCTGTAAGTTTATTACAAACATCTAGTACTCTTTCAATACAGTAATATTTTCTAAAGTTTCTTCTAACCATTCCCAAATTTTAGATTACACCCTTTTTGTTATTGTGTTTTGTTAAAATTGCAATAAAACGTATTTCGGCAATAAAAGGTATTTCTTTAGATCTGCGGCCATAATACAACACAATTTAGGCTGTAATTAGGTTTTTGAACATTTCTTCCACACTCCCCATTTTCAAGCTCCTTACAGCTTTTGTCCCAGAAGAAAGAGAAGTTTTGTTTTTAATAACAGAAGCTACATTGCAGGAAAAAAACATTCTGATTTAAGCAAACTATTATTGCTATGTGCCGGTTAAGAGTGATCATTTGTGATAATCACTAATGTTGATCCATTTATCAAATTCAAGAAAGAGGTTTGTTGAATTTACACAAAAAAGTTTAAACTAAACTCTTCTTGGATCTTTCAATCAGATAAAAAGTTACCTGGTTTCATAGGCTGCTTCTGTTTAAGTTACAAGAAATTGAGTTATAAAATTGTTACATGCCGTTAACTACTTTAAAGCTTTAGAAAACGAGCTGAGGTCAACAATATTTCATTGTGCCCTAAAGAGTCATAAACTGATTTTATATGAGATCTTCATTATTTTCCATGGGGGAAAAGTTGTTTGAGTGGCCATTTGTTTTCTATTAGTTGTCCCCTTCCATAGAGTCAAACAGCAAGAAAAAAATCCTAATAAGAACTAGAAATGTAGCATGAAACAATAATATATTCTTTACGTTCTCTCGTTATTTAAAACCCTAATTAGGCCTTAGACATCATAAAAGATTGAAGTGCAATATATATTTTTAATAATGAGAACAGAAGCCATTTACAACACAGTGACACAAAACAGCCAGTCGTGGTTGAGAGCTGGTGGTACTGTGCACTGGGAAAATTCTGTTCTAGGATTCTCAGTAGCATTTTAACTGTTAGCTCTTATGAAGTGTTAGTGCTGTGAATCTTAACAGAAAAAAGAGCATATGTGTTAGAAAGTTTGTTGCTAAATGCAAAATTAAACCCAATGAGGAGCTTTAATGCATGCTTCATATTATTCCCAAGTATAACTGCATTTTAAGTGTCTTGTAGCTCTGTAAATAGTAGTCACAGAGTAGGGAAGAGAAAGAGACCGAGAAAGAGAATGAGAGAGAGAAATAAATGGTAAAAGAAAGAGGGAGAATAAGAAAGAGACAGGGAATGAGAGAATGAGAGAGGAGGAGAGATGGAGAAAGAGATAAATAGAGGGTCAGAGAGAGAATGAGAGAGAAATAAACAAATAGAGGGAGAATGAGAAATTGAGAGAGGGAGAGAGAAAAATGAGAAAGAGAGCGATAGAGGGACAGAGAGAGTAGGAGAGATAAATAAATGGAAATAGATAGAGAATGAGAAAGAGACAGGGAAGAGAAAGAGTTATAGAGACAGAAAGAGTAAGTCCAGCCAATTTCCTCAACATGACCGGATAAAAGCCCAGATAAAGGGGATTTTAGAGATCTTAAAAGGGGAAATACACAGAGGAATGGAGGAGCAAGATAAAAAACACCCATAAGCTCAGTCTACCAAGCACAGCAGATAGACTACACCCCGGCTCCATACCTGGAGAGACTACACAGCCCTCAAAGACAGGTAACCCCTTGGTCTGTGTAGACTAACTGCCTGTGGCCTGGATATGAAGTTAGGGCAGCACAGACAGATTTACAATCCATAGGAGAGAAGACTGTACCAACACTGTGAGCAGGGTGTTCTGGAGGATAAGCCAACTTCTGGCTACAATGCAGCAAATGCTCATCAGTGAAGGCTGCTTACTTCCAAAGTCTATTTCTCAAATAGACTAAAAAACGTAATAAGGCTGTGCACATCTAAAATATACTTTGAAAAACGCAAGCATAGGTGCACACGAAAAGGCAATAGCATACAACTAACACAAATATCAGTGGCACACTAAAGACTAAGTAAAACCTCAAGGTATATAGGAATATTGGAAATGCATTACTGCTAAGGAAAATATGAAAAACCTGGGACTCTTAGTTTACAGTTTTTGATCAAGAAAATCTTCTGTAGGCCCCTGGCCAGTTGCTTTACTTTCTATTAGATGTGCACAGCCCTATTACGTTTTGTAGTCTATTTGAGAAATGGCAATCTCATTGGCTTGCTGCACTCAGCTGCCTCTTTTAAACAGTGCAGGATAAATCCAATTGCTAGATCCTACCATTCCCTGAAGTTGCAGTCTGTATTGACGCCTAGTGAGGTAACATGTTTAGTGTAGGGACTCACCTGCTCTGGATCCCCTTGAACGTTTTGGGAGGTGAGCTTAATACAATCTTTGATCAAAATACTGTAAACTAAGAGTCCAGGTTTTTTCATATTTTCCTTAGCAGTAATGCATTTCCAATATTCCTATATACCTTGAGGTTTTACTTAGTCTTTAGTGTGCCACTGATATTTGTATTAGATGTATGCTATTACCTTTCAGTGTGCACCTATGCTTGCGTTTTTCAAAGTATATTTTAGATGTGCACAGCCTTATTACGGTTTGTAATATATTTTTGACAAGTCACACTGCACGGTTATTCCCGGGTGCCCATAATACTGTTAAGACGGCCCTGGGTCCTCCTATAAGTAAAATTTTACATCTATAAACACATCCTAATGTCACTGTTTGTGAAAGTTAGTATGTTTTTTATTTTCAAAATTGTACAACACATTTTAAATAATGTATGAATAAAAAACATTTTACATTGCAAGTACAATAGATTGACCTATTACTATGTTACATTTATAATTGTCAGGTAATGGTTATACACCAAACATGAAATACAGAGCTAAATACGGAGCCTCTGGACCATTTATGTGACTGTGTCAATTAAACAGTACAATGCATTTATTCAATATAAGAATATGTTTCTTATCTTCTATTGTGTGTAAGAGAATGCCTGATTCTGCAATGTAAGAATTAGAGTTGCCTGCTTTGTAGCATGTAGAATCATTTCCTATTCTATCAGCACCTAATGAATTTCCCAAGCAAAGAAACAATAAAGTACAGTATACAGTATGCCTCTCTCAGTGCTCCTAGTAATTAAGTAGCATACTGATAAGAGAAGGTAGACAACATATCACATGCAAAGGCTAGGCTTTCATTTTCTGTCTTTCCTTTCTTTTTCATCTCTATACTACAACATTAATTACAACACAGCTATTTTTTAGGGCGTAATTCCAGTTTCCTTTCAATAGGATGCAAGACAGAGACCTTCTGACGTCTTATGTTAAGACACTCATCTATCACAAAGTTACCAACACCCTTTCCCTTCATGAGGTCTGAGATAAGTAAGATTTACTCCACCCTCTGGGAACATTTGCATGTTTATTTTAGCCACAAACCTCATCTGGGACCAACTGTAGGACTAATCGGGTCATTATCATTTTTAGATAATATCTGACGTAGTGTGCCAAACTTCTGAAGCTTTAATTTTTAGGTACTATTTTTAGTACATGGACATTCAGAAGGTTCAGAAATACTAAGGTTTGAGTTTTATTTTATGTGTATGTATTTCAAATAAAAAATTCTGTACATGGTCTGAATCAACAAATATCATACCACAATGGTCAAAAAGGAAACTATTCAAGAAATGAAAGCCTTTTGTATTGACACGTGTAACCACGCAACATAAAAGAATACAAATTCACAGTGTCCTTAAAAAAGTGAACAACAATAAAATCTTTGACAATAAACACAAAAAGAAAATATTCTATAGCCCAAAAACCCTTTTTCGTACCGAAGAATTTAAATTTTTTGATCCCCACTTCCCCCAAGCTGCTACCTTAAATTGATATTTCCATCAGATTATTTTATAGCATGTCCCTACAAAAAAACATAAAAAAACTGTGTCCATTTGCCTTCAATGAAAAAAGAGCGGAAAGAAAAAAAAAACTGGAGAAACTTAAGCAAACAGGGTTTTAGCTGTCTTCTGTGGAAGCAGAAGGCGAGAAGCTCATATTTGTGATCTATGGCTTTATTTATTTGAAGCAGAATCACTTTGTAAAAAGCAGATAAAATATCATATTGTATACTGTTCTCAGATATGGAAAGCATAATCACTTACGGGGTTTGCTTAACAGGACAAAGTCCTTTTGCACTGTGAATTAGTGGTGGTCCCAGCAACTATCCCTTAAAATAAAAGGGGGGGGTATGTTCTAGAGGTACCTGTAATATTAGAAAAAAATATTTTAAACCACACATTTGCATGAAATATTGATAGAATATGCCACAATGCGACAGGTGTGGGTCCAAGAGGGGGGACATGAACCTATCCCTTAACCCACCCCCCAAAAGTTTGGCTCAATGGGAAAGTCAGTTACCTTAGAGTTCCTTTATTTATGGGAGTTCCAAAAACACTGAACCAATCGTCCGGTTTTTGGAACTCCTATGAACAGAATACAAATTTGGGGTGGGGCCCCAACTGGTCTCAATTCTAATAAAGATTCCGCAGCCCTTCCGGGATAGGTGCGGGCCCCACAGATGGGCCCCATACCTGCACATTTAATGGCTATCTATCGATATGCACAAAGTCAAGGTTTGAACCCCTTTAATAAAAAACAATAAATTTGAAAAAACTCACTTTGATTTGTTGTCTTCAGCTCAGTGTTAAATCAAGACCGGATTTATGCCTACCTCCCAACTTTTTGGATGGTCAACTTATGCTTAATTGTGAGAAAAATATAATTTTTCATGTATAACTATATATTTCAATAGTTTTTCATTTTAAAATAAGCACAAAATCTAAAACAGATATTTTTATAGTCCAAATAGTAACAAATCCTTGATGTCGAAAAATACATAAAATGTAACTAAATGTGCAGCTAGGATGTTTGAAGATTTTTTTTTTAGAACTATGTAGTAAGATTAAATAAGTTTATAGGTCAAGTCAAAAAGAGGGATATTTAAAGAGTAAAGAGGGATAGAGGCATGTGGGGGCAAAAGTAGGGAAATTACCTCTAAAAAAAGGGAAAATTGTGATTGGGGTTTTGAAGTGAGATTTTCATCTAGGGGGGTGAGTATACCGTCCCCACATTGTTAGTTTAAGAGAGCCCCGGCCACAAATCCCAAAGATATTGGCCTGCAGCCTGCTTAGTTGGTTAAGTATTATTTTTTTCATCCATTTCTGGTGCACTTTATTACTACTTTATTACTACTGGGGGTACTAACACAAATAGGGCAATCGTGAGGGACTCTATGGAGGACACTTTGGCTTACATAAGGGTAGGCCACTCTAGAGAGGTGTGAATCTACCATTTTAATTGGGAAAGGGGCTGAGTCTTCTTTTTTCGGGAGTTGTAGTAAGCCCGTTATAGGGAAAGTTGCGGGTTTTTAAAGTTAACCTTCCTGGGTTGATATCACATTTTAAGCAAAGTCTAGTGCTATTAAATAAAAAAGCTCATTAAGGCGACCCAGGCAAAATTCAAGTTTTGAACGGAATCATGGGAAAACATTTCTGAAGGAAGACATTCTTTATCCCCTTTGCTTTGTGGTGTAGGCCACATACATCTTCTTGCAATTTAAACTGAGATATACAGTACTCACAAAAAGTTAGGGATATTTGACTTTTGGTTGAAATTTCCGGATTAATATATAATTTTTTGGAAATCTTTGTAAATGAACTAAATGAGACAAATTTTTTAACTTTAGAATCACAGCCAATTTTTCAATGTTTTAGTCTTTTTGCACCCCTTTTTCTGATTTTAACAAAGGGGCTTAAAATCCCAACAGGGTTTGACCTTAATTGCTCAAAAAAGTTAGGCAATCAATTTGAAATTTAGATTTAAAAAAGTCCTCCCCATCATGCTCTTCAAATTTTGACCGACCAATACAGCACCTTCAATTTTATAACAGTACCTCACAATTTCCCCACAACTCCAGGCAAAATTTAAAAGGGATTTGAGGCAAAAGGTATCAACCTTCAAACCAAAATTCTCAGAGTGGTTGTTTCTAAATCGTGGCAAGGGTGCCTGACCCACACCCCCCAGGCCAAGGGATCATCGTTGGCAGGGCCAAAAAACATCACATGGGTGGGGACAAAGGTACCGTGCGACAGTGAGAAAGTCAATTCACTCTGAGCAGAAAGAGGACCAATGATGCAGAGGGTCAAGGAGAGGCTATTCTCAGTCACTCTTTTCCCAGACAAAACCTTTTATATGGTGGTGGGAGTGTGGGCCATGTTTAGTCATACAGAAATTTCCCCAGATAGGGGAAAAGAAAAGTGAAAGCCCCCTTACACTTGAATAACTTTATTTCCCGTCATTGGCCTCTGCATGAACAACACAGGACTTTATTCATTTCGGGGGGGGGGGGGGCAATGTTCCAGCTCATGAGGTCACGTCATTAGGGGTGGCGTTGGGGATGGAGTACAAATGGTGTGGCCTGCACTTTCTCCAAACCTGAACCGCCAAGAAAACCTGTGGGATCAGCTGAGTCATGGTGTATAAGCTCCTAACTTTGTACCCCTGAACCTCAATGACCTGAAGGGGGGACCCTTCAAGAAGAGTGTTATGCCATGCCTCAGTGGCCAATAACTTGACTTGTGAACAGCATGAGATGTCGTTGTTAAGCTGTAATTGATGCTCAAGGCCACATGACCCACTGAAAATTTTTGATGGTGTATACCCTTGTTTTTTGTTTCATTAAAGTGTTTGAGATGAGAAAATCAGCATTGCATGCCACAGCTTAAAGAGCCTTCTTTCAAATTTTTACTTTCTGTATACATTTCACCCAAAGACGACATATCCCTAACTTTTTGTGAGTAGTGTATATATCGGGGATGTACACTCAATTACTGCGGCTAGAACCCAAGAACGAGCTTCTTTCCTAGCTCCTATGTACCAGCCTCACTGCTTCAACACATATGTGCATGGTTCTCGGATTCATGGCAGGTTGGTCGGGCAGTGTTCAGTCAGTACTGCACAATGAACTTTATTCTGCAGTAGAGACTGAACTACCACATGCAATCGACTCACCACCAGATTGCAACTTTTGATCTTAAACCACAGATTTGTTTTAGGAAACACCATCAGTTGTTACCTTTGTTAGTATAAAAAAGACAGACAAGAGTTAACAGTCATAGGGTGACATGTAAGAATGGGGCTATGCCAGTTATCTGGCATCAAAAAGCTTTAGTAGACCTGTTCTATGGATGCTTGAATAGTTGCATTCCAAACGTTGATGCAATAAGAGCAGGAGTGACACTTTTTAATGCGCCAAAGCCTTGTGCCGTTCTGTGGGCGTTTTTGATGCCAAACTTTGGTGCATAACAGTTAGGAGAGGTTAAAGGTGGTACCTGAGCCAAACTTGTCATACTGGCACTACAATGCGCCTGGATGTATGACCTGCAGAAGAACAGGTTCATCCATTCTGGCGCATTCTACACTGCCTTAAAGCTATTTAGAACTAGCTTGTGAGCACCAACGTTCATACATATCGACCATAGTTTTCAGAATTTGATAAAAAATAAGAGTCAGTTAACTAAAGAAAAAAACATAAATAATTTGTTTACTATTAAAGAGTGCAATATCGTAGATAGCAACCATTTCTATTGGAGGATGTTTTCATTTAAATTGATGTATGAAATCTGAAGCATGGCTAGTAATGCTGCCAATTTGTTTTCAGGACTAGACTAATATAAATTGCTGCTAAAGTAAATGATTTGCAGCTTTTTGCTGTGCAATTTTATTGGGCCTCCTGGCATTAAGTGGTTGATGTTCATTTATTAAATTGCCAATTAATGGTTTTTAACAGTAGGAATTCCTTTAATATTTACAATAAGCACAAAAGCATGTTTTATTATTGAGTAGATGCCAGGCATTTCTTGTTTACAATTTGTTAATTGAAATAAATTATATGAATTTTTCTTCCTTTTACAAATTAAGTAATTTTCATTGAAAACATATAATACTATACGATTTGTTTTCAAGCTTCCTCCTTCTACCATATTTTAACAAATGTACAACAAATCATATGTACAACAAAGTCATTATTTATTTAATCTTTAAAAAGAATGGTTCTTATAGAGTTTAGGTGGTTAGGAATGCCTTGAATCATGGGTAAGAAATAGGAAATATTTCACTGAAAAGTGCAGGGTTTACTGTCTTTACAGAATTTGTATTTTTTACTGGCTAGTAGTAGATTATGTACCATTTATGGTATTTGTTTTGTCACCTGACAACAGATGTTGGGGAAAAAGAGTAATTAGGTATACCTAATCCTTTTTTCTGCTTCCTGTTGCGTGTTAATACTGCAAACACTTGTCTTCTTGACTTCCATATTCATATAACATAGTATTTACCTACATAGTAACCTTGTTCATATAACATCTGTAGGTTTTTTCTAAGTTTTATATATAAGAGATTATATTGAGACTGACACATGAATACTTTATTCCTGAAGCAGCAACACTCTTTTCATTGCAACATAATATATATTACAACATAACCCTATGCAACTGAATGTTAAAATAGTGGGTGCAGAACTCCTCTATGTAAAATAGTGCAAAAACCTTTTAAATTATTTGGAAGAATGAAGCACAAACCTTACTCCGTGACAATCAAAACTATGTGCTTGGTTGCACTATATGCACCAGAAAACCAGGGGGCACCAAACCTCAGTGCCACAAATTTAGCAAGAGAAGAAATTGATGGTCTCAGCTGCAGTCATTTCGCTCAGTTTGTCAACACAATCTAAGTAGAGCTTCTTCAATTGATGTGCATAAAACCTCCCTCCTCCCTTCCAAGGAAAAAAAAGGTACAACAACTATCAAAACACCTCATTCTCTACCTTGAAAGCTACAGGTAAGTTGTTGGATGTCCTTGGTGAAGGATACCTAAAAGTTAACAAATTTATATGTACCTTTTTTTTTCCACTAGGGATACCTGAAAGCACAAGTAAACTGGAACAAGCCAAGGACATTTGCAGAACTGCAGGTCAATATCAAGCAAGCAATAGATACTTCAGATATGCAGGCATGCATCTTCCTAAAAAGACCAAGTGCCATACAGGTTTTATTTCTCGTTTCTGATGCCTATAGTACAACTAAATACATTATTTTGATTGTCATAGAGTAAGGTATATGCAGTTTAAATATCATTGTAATAAATGGAATAGTTAAAAGGTTATTTCTGCTTTTTCAGCTAGCAAAGTGTGTGTAATACCATATATTAGAGCACAGCCCATGAAAAAGACTGTTGCTTTCTCTGGGAGATAGCAACTATACGTCTCTATTTTTATACAATCCTCTTAAGATCTCATACACTACTTGAACATAGCCATACAGTTTTAGTTATATTGGCATATATTGAATAAATGTATGTGATCAACCTCTGAGATTATATGTAAACATACTCCAGCATAGATTCTTTTCTATATTCTACAGCAGTACGTTAAGAAGTCTTTGTGTCAAAATATAATAAAAGGATCTTTCTTGGCATATGCTGGACTCATGGAAAACTACTGTATGTCACAGAATACGTTAGTGTACTTTTTTTGCTGTCCAAATGTATATTAAGAAAACCACATGCAGTGCAATATTATTTACTAAAATGTGACTTGTTTTATATTTAACACTTACCCTCTAAAAAGTGTGTGCACTATTCATAGTAAACTTGATCTATATTGCTTGGCTGATATATGCAAGGAGAAGCACGAGTCAATGTCAGATATCTATTGATCCCTGTAGCATATGCATCTTTCAGATACCCTGAAGCGGTTTGAATCAGTAAATGTGAAGAACACACTTGGATGGAAACAATACTTACAATGTACCATTATAACACATCAGAGAACAAAAATTTACACTCATTGTGGATTATTATCTTAATAGGAACCAAAAACCTATTGCTTTGATTTACCAGTAAAATAATATGAGTCATTACAAATTAATGTTCAGACACAATGGAAAACACTACTACATATTACAATTTAATTATTAACTTTTCCCATTAAAATATCCAAGACAAATCATGTATCTTTCATATTGTTTCAGGTCCAACGCTAAGCGCATATGACATTAATTAGAACATATACTGTTAGAGAATCCAAGACTTTGTCCTTCATCTTTTTTTATTCACAATATATGACAATTTGTTGTTGGCTATGATTATAACAAGGATGACAAGACTGTGTTGTTTAGTTGATTAACAAATAATCACCGTAAGAGCATCTGATCAGAGGCTTAAATCTACACACATGCTAAATTGTTAAACTATACACTGCTAAACAGTGTAGGCAATATTACAAAGCAACGTTTGCATCCGTTACAATAAAGAAAAAATGAGAAGCTTTAAGTAGTATGTGTCATCTGAATTTTGTTTATGATCTATAGTGCTGCAAGTAGAAAGAAATTTATCTCAGCAGTATAAAAGTGGTGTCCATAACTAAGAAACCAATTGAAATGCTCTTAATTTTAAATAGAAATTTGAGTTTTTTTGAACTGTTGTATGGTTGTGGGAATTGATAATGGCTATTAATTTGTAACAGTTCAGGTCTGAATGTCTGTAAGAGATAAATACTTTAGTAAATAGATTTGTCACATATGATCAGTAAATGCAACAAGAACTATGTTTTCCATGAGAATTAAAGGTTCTGCCTCAAAAGTACCTGCTGACCCTTCCATGCAATATCTAAAACATTATTTAGGACCCCTGGAAAAGCATGCCAAATAGAAAAAAACGGGTTTTCCATCGGATTACAAAAGTATAATAGGATGTTTTTTTAATCCCCAAAGACAATCCCATCTAGAGACTTGATGGTGCCCTAAAAAAAACTAAGAATTAACCTGGGCTATTCTCTGGGGAAATTTTATTGTCTCATAGCAATAAATGAAAAAAAGGGAAAAAGAGTAAAAATAAGGGTCAAGAAATTACACTAGGAGAGACTGTGTTATAAAGAAAGTATGTGGTTTTAAGGGAAAAAGAGAGATTTTTAAAACAATAAATAGCTTTTTAATAAAAGACAATTTTAAACTTCTAAAAAAAGTAAATTCTGTGAGAAGAGTTTAAAACCCAACTTACAAATGTAGGGAACAAATTTCACTTATAATGTGAAACACATATGTCCTGGATTTTTTCATAAAAAACCCAATAAAAACCCGGAAAAGGGGAAGAGGGGAGTTTAATATTTTAAATTTAAAATCCCCCATCTCCGCTCTACAATCCACAACTTGTGTCATGGGTCCCATGCTGGTGTACCACAAAATAAAATAGCAAAAATTGACAATACAGGAAATATGTTCCCTACAATTTGCCTTTGTAAAATAAAAAGTTTCATGCCCTGTCACATGGCTTCGGATTTTTAGTTAGTAATTCAAAATATAAAAATTACTTAAAAAAACTGAAATAGAGTGTTAGTGGGCCCCAACAACTTCTTTTAAATAACATTTTTAAATTCAGCCCTTTTTCCCAAAAAAGATCCCAAATTTTTTAATTTTGGGGCCAGGTTACTTAAAATTTTTATAAACAAATTTTTTTTTAAACTCATTAATTTTTTTCCCGGGGATGAAAATTCGGGGGTCATCCAAAAATTCAAAAATTTTGGCAAGAATCACAAAAAAAAAAAAAAAAAAAAGCAACACAACAAACATAATAAATAATAAAAAAAATAATATTAATAATAAAAAAAAAAAAATTTAATTAAAAATTTAAAAAAATAATCTTTATTTTAATATAGCCCCAAACTTTTTCCCCGCGGGAAAACTTTACAATTTGGGGGGTTTTTGTAGGACAGACAAAAGAAATAAAATTGAAACAATGAAAACCCCAACTTACGATGGGGACAAAAGGTGAAAAGGGGCCACTGCTCGCAAGAGCTTACAATCTTATTAGGGTTTTAGGGGAGGAAAAAAGGGGGTAAAGAATTTGTTTAAGTTTTAAACAATGCCCCAGCCTTTTGGGGAAAAATAAATATGGGGTTGTTTTATGAAAAAACGGAGGGAACCTGCCCCCAAAAAAGTACATTTTAATTTTAAAGAAAAGGGTTCCCAAAAAATGAGTTTTAAGGGTGCGCTAGGGATTGGGGAGGGGGGGGTGTTAGCTTTTGGGATTCTGGTGGGCCAGAGGGGAGAAGATGTATTCTCACCCCCTTTTTTTAAAAAGGTTTGAAAATTTTTTAGGGGTGCCGATTGCCCCCCGGTAGCATTTTTCCAAAAACCCGGCCGCCCCTTTTAAGTCCTTCGAGACGGGCATGGGAGGTTCGGATAAAGGGAACAGTGAAAACCTGATTCTTTCCAAGAGAGCGGAAAGGGGGGTTTAGGGTGGAAAGCAGAAAAGGGGAGGAGTTTGTTGGGGGACAGCTTTTTTGGAGACTTTAAATGAGTGAAAAGGGGAGGTTTATTTTGTACCCAGGTACTGGTTAGGAAAACCAGGGGAAAGGGGAATGACACATTTTTGTGGCTTTCAGTATAGCGGCGGGAAAAAAAAAGGGGAAAGCCTGGTCTGCATTCGGGGGACAGTTTTGGAGGGGGGGAAGTTTGCACAGGGGAGACCGAAAAAAGGCAAGGAGTTACGGGTAGTAAAGACAGGAAATGAATAAGACAACAAAGGAGAGTTTTAGTTTTTTCCAACAGTGAAAAAAAAAAGGGGTTTCTGAAAATTTCTTGAGGTCAGGTGAAAAGGGGGCGGGAAGGGATTGGATATGGGGGAGAAAGCCCAGATCAAATTCTATTAAAACCCAAAGGGCAGGGGGGCCCCTTGTCCCAAAAGGGTTTGGTGGTGCCACACACGGGAACCCAAAAAAGGGCAGGGTAAGGTCGTTAGAGAGGGTGGGATGCCCTAGAAGTTCTTTTTAAAAAGTGGGGTTTTTTATTTTAAATACAGGGAGGACATATTTTCAAGACAGCAGAAAGGGTCCCTGGTTTTTTGTAGCAAGCAGGAGTGATGTCTCGGGGGGGAGGTGAAATAATTGGGTGAAATCACGTAGAAAATGGTACGGGGAACCAAATCTGCGGGATTTTTTGGGCCCAATGGGGGCTGTTAAAATTTCTAACATGTTGGACTAACCTTAAAGGGGGGCCGGGTCACTGGGTTTTTCCCCCCCCCTTGCTGAGGGAAAGCACAAGTTAGTGTCAAAAACCTTGTGTTTCCACGCTGTGCCTTTTTATTCTGTAAGATGCCACCCGGTTTTTAGAGCATTTACCCCTTAAATTTTAATTCTTTAACAGGTGTTGGGCCCCCCGGCCCCCCAAAAGGTTTAGCTCTCCCCACTGACAGTTATTCCCTTTGTTTTTTTACCTTTTTAAAAGTAATTTTTTTTGTCAGTTAGGTGGGCGGGGCTAGCTCCCGTTTGGGCCCGGGTTTTTTAAAAAAAAACCTACACTCTAAAGGGACTTTTTCGAATGACTTTTGGCTGAAAATGAGATTTAACACAAAATCCCAACAAAAAACTACAGAATTTTAAGGGGCCCGGGCACGAAAACAGCAGGTCTGCCCACAAAGTTTTTTTCTGCCTCACCCAGGGGGCAAAAACTATGGGGAAGGCCCTCTTTAAAAAGGGGGTGTTCCCAAAATTGACTTGAGGGCCCTTACTTTTACTATTTCCTGCCCAAAGTCTGTTTAGGTACAGGGCCCCCAGAGGTAGGACCCCACATTTCATCTCAGACCCAAGAGTTTTGGCTGGGAAAATAAATTTTAATCTGCTGTGCTTCCCCTTTAATTTTTTCCTTCGGGTTCTTTGGGATTTCTGAGCCCCCCACAGTGTTTGACGTTTTGGGAAAAGCTCTTAACAGAAGGGAAAGATTTTGGAATACAATCTTTTTCCCCAACCCCCAAAAAAATTTGGGAGGGACAAAAAACCCCAATTGGGGATAGGTATTTTTCCCCCACCTCCACCCCCCAGTGGGGGGGGCCCACCCCCACAGA
The DNA here is from genome assembly GCA_025379985.1 of Phyllomedusa bahiana. Lineage (NCBI taxonomy): Eukaryota > Metazoa > Chordata > Amphibia > Anura > Hylidae > Phyllomedusa > Phyllomedusa bahiana. The sequence continues at coordinate 131,684 of JAODAL010001005.1, forward strand.
TTTTTAAAGGGGAAATACCCAATAAAATATGCCACCAAAAGGTCGGGGGTTTGGAAAACCCATCCCTTTTTAACTGTGATTTCCCGGGGGCTGGGGGGGCCTTTAAACATGAAAAATTTCCCCCCCAAAAATTAAATGGAATTCGGGAAATCGGGGGAACTTTAAAAACCACTGCCCATGAACCCAAAACCAAAACAGTTTTTTGGGCAAACTATTTTGAAATTAAAAGGAGCTACTAAAAAAAAACATCCCGGGGAAAAGCAAAATACTTTTTTAAATTTAAAAGGGCCAAAAAATTTCTTGAAAAGGATTTTTTCCAATTAAAAAAATTGGAAATTTTTTTAAAGAAAAAGTCTGGTGGGGTTAGTAGAGAGATACGAATACAAGTTGAGGTCTACAAATATACAGAGGCTATGAGAAGGGTGATTACTCAAATTTTTGCCACCTTTACTGTTTTAAAAACACGGTTTTAGGGAAATTTAAAATTTTTGTAAAAAATATAAAAGCAAAAACAAAAATTTTGGTTTTAAACCCTCTTTTTTAAGGAAAAGTTTAACAAAATTAACCTAAAGTTTTTTAAACAACATTTAATCTTGATAAAAAATTATTTTGCTGGACAAAAACTTATTTATAGTTTCAAAAGAAAAAGGCCTGGGGAAAGATAAAAATTTTTCTCAAAATTAACCGGGAAAAAGGGAGGTTAGGGCTAGTTTTTTGAAAGATTTAGACCAAAAAACCCTAAAAAAAAAATTTGTTTTTTTGGACCACTTTGGAAGGTGCCCCGTTTTGGGGTTGGGCAGACAAAGGGGAATTTTGGGTTTGGGGCAAGGGAGACAATTTTAAAAAAGATAGATGACCATTTCTGAAAATTAGGTGGGGAAAAAAGCATTTTCAACCCTCTGAAAAAAGGGGATGGGCAACTAATGGGAAGTCTTCATACAAAATATATAATTTTTTTTCAGTGTAACTGTAAATTTAGATATGTTAGAAGGGCTTAAACCGAAGGGTGGGTCTCCCATAGGGGGAAAGAAAACCTTCTGTAAAATGCAAATGCTCTAATGGGAATAAATTTAGAATAGTGAAGAAACCCCAGGCAAAAATTTTTTTAGAGGCTAACCCCTAAATTTCTTCACTTTTACTACAAATTTTCTATGGCTAAACACGGAAACAACATTTTCAAATTAGATTCGCAGAGTAAAAAGGGGAAAAAAAAAAGAGCCACAGAGAAAAAAATTTTGCTTTTTTTTTTTTTTATTCTCCACTGATACTTTTTGATACCCCCATCAAAATTTTTTATACTTTTTCTCTTTTCCAAAATTCATATTCTAGACCCATTTTAAAACAGTTATTTAAAAACCTTTTTAAAAACCCAAAGTTGCCTGGGTTAAAAAGGTAAAAAAACAGAAGAACAATTATAGATCATATTCTGGTATACCACAATAGTGGGCTATTAAAACTATTATTTGTCTCATGCAAAAATTCCCTTTAATGGGGGCCCTCCCCAGTCAGAACAAAAAAACTTCCTAATAAAAAGTGTGTCAATTTGTGGTAAACTTAGTCTGACCGTATTTTACATACAGTTAAAAAAACCAAATTTTTTACATACACTAAAAAAAAGGGGGCCAAAACCCATTTTTTTTTCCTCACTATCTGAAATGAAATCGAATAAAAAAGAAAATGTTTTTGGGTTATTTTAGGATTCCCAAAATTTAAATTTTTTATTTCCCAAATTTGCGTTTAATGGGGAGAGAGAATTTTTTTAAGGCATTTTTTTACTTTCACAAATACAAAAATTACTTTTTCAATTTGGATTACTATGCCCTTTTAAAAAAAATTTGGGGGAATCCATATGATGATGTCATGTCTTTGGGAAAATTTTTGATAGGTTTTTATAGGATCATTCTTGGGTGCAATTTCCAGATGCCTGAAGGTGCCTTGATAATCTATACAAACAAATATGCACAAATACAGGAAGGAAACAGGTTTGGTGTCTCAGAGATGAACATTTCAAAGGGCTGCAATAAAGGGTTTTAAAAAATTATATTGGGCTAATTTGTCCCGGGCCCTTTTTCACCACTGACAACAAGCTAAATTTTCTACAAACATGTATAAACACAAAATTCGTACAACTGAAATCTTTGCGCCCCCCCTAGTTTCCCCGGGGCTGCAATAAGGGGTATTTAAATATTAAATGGTTAATTTTGGAAACCTTGGGAACCTGGGCTAAAAACCTTTAATTTTCTTTGGAAAAAATGTAGAAAACACAATATTCGTTTCAACTTTAACTCTTTGCGCCAAATGAGATGACACGGACTTCAATTAAAACTATTTTTTTTAAATTATAGGGTTTAATTAAGCCGGCTTTTGGGGGAAAACTGCAAGCAGTGGGGTTGCAATTTTAAAAGAAAACACAGGGACAATTTCAACTGCTAAACCCGGTCTGTGGCCCCAAAAAAAGTGGTTTGGGGGAAAAAAATTAATTTTTTTAAATTTAAAATCCCCAGAACAACACGGGGCCCGCAAAATAATCTCCCTTCGTTTTAAAAGCCCCTCCCGCCCCCCACCCCCCCCCCCCAACCCACCCCAGCCCCGGGCTACACACCCAGTAGATATCCTTTAAAAATTTTCTCCAACTAAAAAAGAAAGGGCAAAATTTTTAAAACTAACTCTTTTCTAAAACTGTTTTGGTGGATGGTTTCTTGTATAAAAGTGAAAGATCAGGGGGCTGTTACAACAGCTATTGGTTTTTTTTAAGGGTGGAGACAAAGGTTCCCCGCGTAAGTGTGATAACGGGGTATTTCAAAACAGAAAACAGCAGCATTGATAAAACGGGTCACTGATTTTTTTCAGCCAAAGAGATCCATACAAACCCCAAAGTGGTGAATTGTTCATCCTCCCACCCCCCTATCCTCAGAGTGAAATTGGGGTGGCCACCAAAATGACAAGAAACGCCAAATGGCCAATAAATTAAATAGATTATCTGTAAAAATTGTCCCCCTAAAATATCGGTGTTTTATCGGGGAAAAAATTTCCCATCAGAATACAAATCAAGCTGATTTCAACCTTTGTCTATAATATCGCTCATCCGTAGTCTTTTTCTATAGTGGTTTCAACTGTAGATGGCCATTCTCTGAAAAGGGTTTAATTTTTAAAAAAACCACATTTGTAGGTAAAGGTATCTAGATGGTTTTTTTAAGGATTTTTTACATTAGGTCTTTTTTGCACGTTTTTTTAACCCTTTTTCCCCGCTTTTAAGTGCCACATGTATGAAAACCTTTTTTTAGGTTTAAAAAATCACTTTGGGTTTCCCCAGCAACCAAACAAGGTCCCCTTTCATTTTTTATTTGTGCTCTTGGGAAAAATGAAAGGGGCGCCCCTTTAATTTGGGTTCTATGGGGGAACAAGGAAATTTTAGGGGCCTAGACAGATTTATACATGTGGGGCCCCCAATTGGGCTATAAAACAGATCTTATTGCATGTTTGAAACAATTTCCTTTGGGTTCCCCACTGACCCAAAAAGTTTTTGAAACAAACAACCCCAAATTTTTAAAAGATTTAATTTTTTGGCAAAGCCCCTTAAAAAATCCCCCCTTTCCAATCTCATCTCCTTAATTGAAATACCTTTTGACAGCTCTTGGGGAAGACATTAACACAAAGATTCATTTATTTTTCACTGTGGTTGTTTAAAAAAAAGTCCGAAACAGTTTCCCAAATGTTTTTTTTTGTTACTAAATTAAGTTACATTTTGTTTGTTTTATAATTTTGACAATAAGGGTTTTCCCCACGGCTTAATTTCCCCCGGGGTTTTGGCCGTATTGAGCGCACAAATCCGGGCCCTGAATAAGGGGCGGGAACGGGGGCCCGGGGGGAGCGCGGCGGGGGCGCCCCTTTCCCGGGCCCCCTAGCCAAAGCCCTTTTTTACGGCGCGTCCGGCCGTAAATAATGTGCCCTGTCCTTTCTCCCCCCGCGGCGGGGAAATTTGCCGGCGGGGAGGAGCGCGGATTTCCCCTGTTCTCAAGAGAGCGTGGTTTAAACCCTAATTGCTGCCGGGGGATTGGCGCCGTAATGAAAACGCAAATCTGGGGCGCAGGAAAGGCCCCAATAGCGGCAGGGAAAAAGCCCCTGGGAACGAGGCCTAAGGAACCCCCATTTTTATTATAATCAAGACAAAAATGGGAGGTATTTTGAGGGGGGGTTAAATTTTCTTTTTTATGCAACAGTATTTTCTTTTAATCAGTTTTTGATAAGAAAATATTCAAAAGCCCAAAAATTGCTATTTAAAGCCTTGTGGGACTGTTTAGATAGATGCAATGAGGTTCTTCAAAAAATACAAAGGTTCAGGTATCAGGCAATCTGGGCTTTATTAAATACTATAAGACAAAAGTTTCCTTGGAAAAAAAAAAAAAAAGCTTTTGAAAATATGCAAAAACAAGGAAAAAAAGAAAAAAATCAAACTTTGGATTAAATTTTAAAAAAAAGGTTTTTAAAATTTAAAAAAACAAAAAGGAAAACAAAGCAATTTATCAGCCCTTTTAAGTTTTTTTTTTTTTTTTTTTAAAAATTAAAAAAATTAAACTCAAATTTAAACCTTAGATGCCAAATTTACATTACGTATAAGCGTATGCAGCAATCACAAATGACACTTAGTTCAATTACATAATCTACAGATGAAGGGACAACTGACCCCCCCTGTGTTCCTTTTTCTAGCCCCAAAGGAAAAAAAAATCCTTTCATTTGAAAAAAGTGCATCTTGGGGACTGTTGGGGAAGGGGTTTTCCCATTTCTCTTGAAATCCCTTTTCGGGGTCTTTTACCCTTTTCTAAGGGGGTCAATAGCCAAAAATTTTGCTTTCAATCAGAACAATGCATTATTATAACCTATAAGCCTTTTCAGCAACATTCCTAGATGATCACAGGCTCTGCAGTAGAAATAATGGAATGTAAATCTTAAGGTTTTCCTTTACATAGTTTTAATAAAAAAATTTTCATTTTTTTTAGATGTTTTAAATGGAAGAATTTGTGGGGAAAATTTCTACCCATATAAATGTTTTCTTACAAATTTTTACTTAAAAATTTCATTACATAAAAAAATAGCCTGGTGAGTACGTTTTTGAAAAATTTTCCCAAACCCGGGCATTCAAGTTTTTTACTAGGTCTGCCCCCTTTCCCTGCTTTAAATACCGATCATTTTTAAAAAATCACTAAACCAGCGCAAACCCAAAAAAAAGACAGATTATTTCAAATTTTCCAGTTTGAGATTTGTTTTTTTTCCTTTTTTTTACTTTTTCCTTTAAAATTTTTAAAATAGCTTTTTTCTTGCGGCCCAAAAAACTTTTCTTTGAAATTGGGCCCGTTAATTTTCAGTGAAAAGGAAAAAAATTTTTTATCTCTTTTGATTGTGGTTTTGTTTTTTCCAAATGACAAAGATACAAAAGTCTATTTAAATTTTTAAGGGGAGGTTAATTTTAAAAAATTTAGAGATTTAATATCCAAAATAAAATTCAGAAAAAATTTCATTGTATAAATTTTATAAAATTTATTCAAATTTTGGGAGTGAAAATAAGATTTTCCCCCCCTTGGCAAAAAAAGAAAATTAATAAATTGTTGGGGAAGAAAACCCCCGTGGCAAGCACAGCAGTCGGAAATTTTTTTTTTTTGTTTTATGAGGGTTTTCCACATGCAGGAGGAATTTTGGTCCCCCCTTTCTTTGCAGATCATTAAGATTTTTAGGCTGTTTTCTTGGCAAAATCGGGGCTTTTCCCCCTAAGTTTTCTATGGGATTAAGGTCTGGAGACTGGCTAGGCCACTCCATGACCTTAATGTGCTTCTTTTTGAGCCATTCCTTTGTTGCCTTGGCTGTATGTTTTGGGTCACTGTCTTGCACAAAGACAATTTTTAATGTCCTGGTGGAGGGAAGGAGGTTGTCACTCAGGATTTTAGGGTACATGGCTCCATCCATTCTCCCATTGATGCGGTAAAGTAGTCCTGTGCCCTTAGCAGAGAAACACCACCAATATATAGGGTGGCATGTATGAAATTTGGCATGTTAATGCCAAATTTCATGTGCCTAATAACAGGCTAGAAGGCACCTGATTTGTGAACATGCTCTACGATAGTTCTGGCCAAGGTATACCACTTTGAAAGTGATATATCTGTTCCAGCAGTAATGCGCCAAGAAATGCCGTAGCGAAGTTATAAAGTTGTTAGTGTAGTTTTAGGCTGATCTCTAACCTTCCTCATGATCAAGGATACGCCACAAGGTGAGATTTTGCATAGTGCCGCAGATCAATGTTGATTAACAGTCATTTTGTATTTCTTCCATTTAACTATTGCACCAACAGTTGTCTCCTGGAAATAGCCCTTTCTAGCTTTGTGCAGGTCTATGATCTTGTCCCTGACGTCCTTAGAAAGCTCTTTGGTCTTGCCCATGTTGTAGACCTGACTGATTAATTGAGTCTGTGGACAGGAGTCTTTTATAAAGGTGACTATTTAACACAGCTGTCTTTAATGTAGGTATCAAGTTGATTAGGAGCATCTAACTGGTCTGTAGGAGCCAGAACTCTTAATGGTTGGTAGGGGATCAAGTACTTATATAAATTTATTTTCATTTTGCTGAGAGAAATAATTTATACAATGTGATTTTCTGGATTTTATTTTTGATATTCTCTCAATGTTAAAATTAACCTACTCTTAAAATTATAGACTGTTCGTGTCTTCGTCAGTGGGAAAACTTACACAATTAGCAAGGGATCAAATAAATATTTCCTTCACTGTGTAGTACACAGTAGCAGGCTTGCATGTCTACTAATAAAGCGTCAACATATTACGCAGTACTTTATAGTGTAGAGTGTTAATAAATGGCAAAGGCATGTACACAAGACGTTCCTGGCCCAAATGGTTCTAGGTTAACCAAATTGTGCATGTCACATGTAATGTCATGTCACAATTTATTTATTTATTTATTTTTTTTTTTTAAGTACGGACTTTAAGGAACAGTGCAATCATTATCAGTTGCTAAATTGGCATGTATAGTACAAACGCGTGATGTGTGGCATAACTTTACAATATCTGTGTATAAAGCTCATGTACGCACTGTGGCTTTTGGTACAATTTCTATCATCCATTTCTATCAGTTTTTACAACTCCATATGTAAAAAACGGAGTTCATCATCTTTCCCCAATCCCACTCAATCCCTTACCAGATATAACTATCATGGCCAATGGCTCCAGACTCCATTCTCGCACATCTGCTGATTTTGGGACAACCTTTGACTCTACCATGTCCTTCAAACTGTCAGGCCATAATGGCCATAATCATCACCTGGTACTTCTACCGGGAAACATTTTTTTAAATTTTTTTCTTAATTTTATCACAAAAATTTTCTTCCATTTCATCTCCCTTTTGATCTTGTTTCTCTCTCCCCCCCCAACACCCTTTCCCCCTTTTCAAAAAATTTTTCCTGTTAAAATTTTACTTTGAACCTTTTTCAAATTTTTCACCCCCTTTTACCCATACCAAACAACCCTTTAGTTTAAAACTCAGGATTTTATAATCCCCCCTAAAAATTATTTTATATCTTTTTTTAAAAAACTTTTCATTTCCCCCACCCTTTTTTTAAAAAAAAAAAAACCCTTTTTAAAAATAAAAAAAAATTTCCACAAACCCCTGAAAAAAAAAAAGAACCCCCCTCCTTTCCACCCTTCTTTTTTTGTTTTTAACCTAAGGGTTCCCCCTTGAAATTTTGTTGTTTTTTTTTTTTTTTTATATTTTCCCCTTGTCTATTGTTTTATGTTAGGTTTTTATCTCAAAGTAGTTCTTTACCCCTAATTTAACATGTAAAAAAAATAATGGGGGGTTTTGAGGGGGGGTTGGGGCTTATTTTTTATTTTTATTTTGGGGGGCGTGGGCCCAAAAGGTTTCAAAAAACCTTACTTTTTTTTCTTTTTTCACTTTTTTGTTTCTCACTATGGTGTAATTTTGTTATTTTTCCACTGACGAGTCCTCTGGATGAAACGTATGGGGTGGTTAAGATATTTCACAGGGTGAGAAGTAGAGTGAGGTCAGGGTTAATTTTTGGGGTCATCCTTTTCGGAGCATCTACCCCACTAAGGAAAAATTCATTTTATAGGGATTTCTGTGTACGATTAGAGATTGTCTCTGTTTATCTGGCTCCATAGGCGTTGGCTTATGCCCCATAGGCGTTGGTTTATCCAACACCAGTTTTGGAGGAGACCACCCTGCATTGGAGGTCCACCTTATCTGGGGATTTGGTGATCGATCTGGAGTGACACTAGTAAGATATATGTTGGCTCTGGAGGGGAATCACCTTACATTGGAGGTCCGTTTCTACTAGATACTCAGTGACTGGTCTGCAGTGGTGAGTCCTATGTTTGACCCCATTATTACCCTTATGTATATTTAATGAGGAGTTGTAAATGGTATTATGCGTAACTATTATTAAAAGTTAAAAATTGTTTAAGGGTACTCGTTCTACTGCAATTATTTTCTTATATTTAGGAGTATCTAAGTATACTACATGACAGCTGCAGTGATTTGCATTTAGTGATGTTATTTTATTGTTTTAGTCTTATGTATTTTAACTTTTTTTAATGCAGAGTGTCATGGAATTAATGGCCCTTTAAAATAAATAATTCAAATAGTACAGAGACTGTATTATAACCCCCAACTCCCATGAGGCATATTCTATGCAAAATTTAAGTGTGCCACAGTTTTAAATTTTGGGCGCTCCATACCAAGATTTTGCATAGTTATTAACCCTTTTATTTTTTTTTGGGGTTTTTTTTGATTTTTTTACAGTCAGTCTTCTAACTAAGGTCTGTAATGCCATGTAACCATTGCTATACAGCAAAAGTGATTTATCCTAATTTTATTCCATGATTAAATTGTAACTGACACGAATACATTATATCAATTCAATAATAATGAATCATGTAATCTGTTTGTAAAGCTTTTTCACCACATTTACTTATAATTGTATGTCATATTTCCCACTGGTTCATTTGATTATTGTTACGATTCTAAGCAGCTGCCTGCTCTAGCCCTATCCCAGAAGATTATCTCAATTGTCGCGGATAACAGTCATTTTTTTTGCTATGATACCATTGCGTCCCTTGATAATCTTCAGATATTAACGTGTATTGACACTGCAAATTTCACATGTGGTCTTTGACAAGTCAAAGTTTACTATGAAACACACAGGAAAATGCACAGGGGCATCTTTCAATTTTGTAACTACAAATATTAATGGAAAAGGTAAAGTATATCAAGGGACAACTATTTACATATGGAAGCAAACTAATAAAATTAAGCCTGTCCCTTTTTGACCAAACCCCGCAGAAAGTGACAACAGCCCCGTTTAGTATAATTACGGTGATAAATGGTTTTTTGTCTAAATTGACTGATGTAGAGGTATTTTAATGAACTTTGCACTGGTATTGAAAGAAGTGTTTTAGACCATGATACAAAGCACCTGCTATTTTTTTAAATAGAACTATTAGGTATATCAGATATGTAGATATGGAAACCCTGCACCTGGTGCTTTCGGGAGGAGCTGATAATTAGAGCGTGATGAAGGCTTAGTCACAGTAACATTTATATGTAACCTCACTGCAGCCTATACACATTCAGAAACCGGAAAGATATTCTCAGTTTTCAGTTTTACCGGGAATTGGTTTAAATTCAATCCCTGAGCACAGCTTTTCCCTGTGTTTTCATACAGAGTATACTCTACATCAGTAGAAAAATGTATACATGATGTGTTTGATTTGCCCATTGTTTGCCAAGATTGACAAGGATTATGTAGAAAAATTCATAAAATCAAAAGGTTGTTTATAATCTTGAGTGGTAAACACTTATAGTCCTTGCTGTTCCTGATTGCAAGCATTCTTACCAATCAAAGCCATATATGCTGAAAATTGCAGATGAACACCAAGAGATGTCAGCAGTCCTTATCAAATATAAAAGAGCAGTTTCTGCCAGCTTATTTTGAGGAAGTCTATATGATTTATCCACAAACTCTGAAAACATCCAAAAGGAATAGTAGGTAGTCTTTACTAAATTGGCAGCCCACAGAGAAATAGAAAAACTTTTAAAAAAAAATTAAAACAATATTATGTTAATTGTTACATAGCTAGCCATGCTAACCAGATAAATATCAGGTGACACAATCAATTTTTGGCAAAACCCTTTTGGGTTTTAAAACAAATTTATGGTAAAAAAAAAAAAAAAAAAAAGGATTTTATTTAATTTGTTTTAAATAAAAAAAAAAAAAAAATAAAAAAAAAAAACATCCCAAAATAACCCTTATAAAAAATTTTATATGAATATCTTTTTCACTAAAATTTTTGAAAACCCCTTTCCCTAAATTCCCCTTAGCGTAAGTTAAAAACGGCTTACTTTCGGGACACAATTTAAACGGGTGTTCGGGAGTGTGCTGCCGGCGGTAATCCCGGGGGCCCCGGGGGGGGGGGAAGGGAGGGGGCAGCAGCCCGCCCGGTTTGACTGTCGTTACTTGCAGGCTTAAATACCATGAATAAATTTTCATGTCAAATTATCTCCAGCACCTACAATACGATTATACGCGGGGGAGGAGGCGTTTTACTTTTTCATGAGAATGGGATTAGAAAAGATTGGGGCACATTTCGCTCGTATTAGAGCGCAGTACGCTTGCAATACGTGGCGAAATGCGGCACAAAATAAGCCGTGTGATTTTACCCTTAGTAGAGTAACTTTTCCGAAAACAACAACTCCACAGAGCCTTCTTCTATATTGCTCTCAAATTATCCAAAAGACAGATTCTGCTATCAAAAGCAACTACATCATCAGAAAGTCCCCAAACACATTCCATACGTGTTTGGTGAGGCCAATATTGCCTAACGCTTTAGTGGATAGACCATATCTTTTTTTTTTAGCAGTAATAGTATTTAAAACCAACCTTTAAAGGGGTTGTCTCACTACATCAATTCATCTTACCACAGTCCTTTTTTCTTGGTTTCACTTCGAAACAGGGGCCCATGTTTTACTGGTTTCCACAAAGCTGCAGTAGAAAGCCAGGTCTGTAGTTTAAAAGAAAACCAGCGTGGCAGCCTATCAAGATAGATCAAAAAGGTCTGTAGCTATAGCGACCTGAGGAGCTGATGCAGCCCATACAAGAGGGGATATCTCAGAATAGGTAGGACCCTATTGATGGACATATATGTCAAAGTGACTTGTTTTTGCAAGATCTTTAATATAAAAAGCAATCCTTGTAGTGAGACAATCCCTTTAATGTATATGCTAGATCAAATAAATCTTAGTGGGCACTGAAAGCATGTGCCAGTCTAGTCAGGACTTATATGGCCTAGTGTGGACTGCTGTTAGTTGGCAACAACATAATGAGCAAGTGCAATTAAAAAAGTTTCAAAAAAAGTTATCAACCAATAAATAAAAATCAGAAGCAGGACAACAAATCAGGTCCATCATGTAAATAAAAGTCCCCTCACCTGTACTAATAATAAAATAGCTAATTTGTAGGGACACTGGGGGAGCATCATATCCTCCTTTGCAATTCACATACATGCCCCACTGTACACCTGTCAAAGGAAACATGCTCACAACTTGGTGTAGGCAGAGCGCATGTAAAAACTCGGTCTGTAAAAACTCACCACTGTCTTATGTGTATGGCCAAACAAAGATAAAAGGGAGGGCACAGTGTTACTATGAATGCCTTTTGAATTAAAAGCTTTACAAGAAACTCATCCAAAATGTATTAGTAGTAATCCATTACTGAAACTCTTATGTACCAAAAACAATGTTTAAGTCTATGATTGAACAGATATCTCTTTTTTTTTAGAATTTATCATATAAGAACATTTCTGCTTCAAAAGTGTTCCTAGCTAATCCTTATTTCACTTTCCAAAAACATTATTTCTTCGGAATGATACACACAAAATTTGGCAAAAAATGCTGTGTTTCTAATTACCAGATACATTTTTAAAAGTAATTGGTTTATGATATGTTACACTTTCTAGTGCATCGGAAGTCATGTTAGTGATTGGAAACGAAGTAGTATTGTACAATAAATGTGTTCTTCATTGGTTCTATGTCACATTTGTTTTTCATTTTCAAACATAATAGAAAAGATCTCTTTACTTTCTACGTCTATCGCTGGATTTTGTTTCCATCATGAAGCACAGCTGGACCGTTAGATTTGCCTAGAATTTATTGATATGTTCTACATAGGCATAAAGGACTGCAAACTTCAGGGGCACATGCCTCAAAGGGTTGTTCCGGGAGTTAAGAAAGTTCATTGGTCCATCAGGACATAATTAAAAAATAGAAGAAACAGTGAAAGGTCATCATTCACATGATAGGTGTAGCGAATTACAGGCCACAGTGGTCATGTGCATACAACGTTGTGGTCTGTTATTGGCTGCACCAGTCACGAGAACGAAGAACATTCACATTTACTTCCTGGATGAAGGGACTGGATGCCGGGACCCCAAAAGGATGGTCAAGGAGGCAGTATGAAGGTTAATCTTCTAAAACAAAAACTTTCTTAAACTCCAAAAACCTTTAATGCAAATGGGTTGGACTGCCATGAAACAAAATTATAAAAAAAATGTGCTATAGCTATATTGCCATTGATATTTACATAATATTGTGTCAAGATAGAATACCTTTAAATATAAGTCCTGTAATTACCAAACAATACCTCTAGTTGAAGAATTCATATCTGCACAATACTGTTACTGAACTAAGTATAGCAAGGATAATAACTACACTATACAGGGGCCAAATTATATAGCCACACAATGACCACATAATATCATAATAATTTATACATAATGTTACAGAGTAAAAAAAAAAAACAACAACACTATATTGAAACAGATATTACCAACATTAAACAACAATATCTTGACAGATGGAAGTTCCACACAGGGGCTCTGTAGACCATATAAATGAGGACAGTACAAAGTGTACCTGTACTTTCAGGTAATTTTTCAGGATAAATTGTTGTAGGGTTATGCGACCACCGTACAAGTGTTATTATATGTGTTTAATGTATATGAAGATGTGATAAAGGGGTTTACTCACTACAAAAGATCATATTTTAAAAGAAGAGAATCGTACATATAATGAAGTTTGTAATAGGATTGTAGTATCCAAATGTTATAGTTGAGGAGATTCATAGTTTGTATTGGTGACTGGAATGGTCTGGTTAACACCCCATTAACAGCACTACATCGTCATCTTTGTCTGCCCTGGTCAGAATCTTGGGAATTAGCATTTTGGTGCATGCGCAGTGTTTTCCTTTTGCAGATTTTGTTTATGGCTTCTGAAATGTAGCAGTAGTAGGTGCTAACTACAAACCGATTTTGGACATTTCAGGGTCACTCTCCATATAGAATTCTGGCTTTTGGTTGAAATGTCAAGGTGAAAATAAAATTTCTTGAAAATGTTTTTAAATGGAAGCGAGTTTGTGGCTCACTGAGCACTCACTCGCAGGTGTAGATGCTGGGGAGGGTGGTAGCATGGAGGTGCAGGAACATGGGCAGCTAGATGGGTAACAGTCAGAAAAAAGGGTAGAGGGAAGAAAAGGTGTCGGGAAAGGCTAGCCCCTAAATTTGGGTTTAACCCAAAAAAAATTTTGCAAGTTTGGGGGAGAGGGGATATCAGCTCAAAAATGATTGCTGCAGCAAGAACAACCCCGGGTCTGCCCAGTAAGATGGGGAATGGGGAGGTGAAGGTCAGGGTTAGAAGGTGGCTAGTATTTGGGGGACCCCATAATTGGGGACAGCGGGCAATCTGCCACAAAGACCGGGATGTCGAACAGTATGTTTTTTTCCCGGGGGCCCCAAGTTGACATATCGCGGTGGGTTGCGGGCTGTGGGTGAGGCTGGGAGACCCAGCTTCATGGTCCACATTGGCCCCCAATGACAAAGTTAGGGTAGGGGGGGAGTGTCCTTAAAAATGATTTCAGGAAATTAGGCCAAAAGTCAAGGCAAGGACCTCAAAGTAATTTTTTAGAAATTTTTACCTGTTCAGGGCCCACACCAAAAGGGGGCAGAGGGAGTTTGAGGGTGATAAGTCTCAAAAAATTGGTGTTGGAAAGGGGATTTGGGTTTTTTGGAGAACTGGGCTGACTTCTTTCTTGGCTACAGGCTCTATGCTGGGAATGGGCGCACCAAAAATGGGGAGGGGTGCGCGTTATGGGGGACAAAATCCCCAGGAAGTTTTTGGGGAATATTTAAACCAGAATGAGGGGGGGGGGGGGGGGGGGGGGGGAACTACAAAGATAGTTTGAAGATAGTGAAGATAGCGAGCTGGGGAATTTTAGTAAAAAATCAGGGGTGGAGTGGGGGAGGGGGTTGAGAATAGTTAAAAAATTTCAGAGAGAAAGGAATAAAAAAAACTGAAAAAATTTAAAATTGCATGCTGACCAAATCCCAGGAGTCTGCCAAAAAAAAATAAAATGAACTAAAATTACTAATGTGAAAAAAAATTGACATAGGGGGGATTAACGAGATGGCCTGGACGAGAGCTAGACTGCGGGGGTTAACTTACAGGATTACAGTCTTTTGAAAGGATCTTAAAGCCGGAAAGGGGGAGGTGTTCCTCTTGTAAAATCCTGTCTAAAGGGTTACAGGAAAATAAACAAGTGGAATCATTATGGGAAAAAATCATGGGGGGGGGTAACAAAAAAACAATATAATTAATAGGGGTCTGCATGGCCCCCCCCAAGTATAACAGACCATAGAAATGTACTCCTAGGCAAATAATGAGGCCCGGGCAAATCAGAATGAGGTTATTATTATGGGCGATTTTAAAATACCAGACATCAATTGGGAATCTGAAACTGTGCTTCAAAAGGAAACAGGGTTTTTGTCAATAACAAATGAAAATTTTACCTTCCCCAAATGGTGCAAGAACCGATAGAGGAAAGGCCCTTCTAGATTTTTTTGCCCTAATAACCTGAAGAGTTCAAAGGTTCAGGTGGGGGGCACTGGGAAAAAAAGGGTTTTTTGTCAAGGAGCCACAAAAAACAAGAATTTTAGGAAGGCAATTTTTTTCTGCTTAGGGAGGCCCTAAACCGTTTTTTTTACTGGGAAAGTGTTTAAAAAATGGAGAACTAATAATAAATGGGATATTTTTTAAAAAACTCTAGGCTCCAACTGTGAGGGGGTACATACCTTATGTAATAAAAAAATTAGAAAAAAGGAAAAAAACCCAAAGTGGTAAACAGGGATGTTAAAAAGAGGGAATAAAAAAAAATAGAAAGTGTTTCATATAAACAAGGGGGGTAGTGGAGGAATAAAAGGGGTATAGGGGAAAAAAAAAGTGTGTTTGATGGGGAGCCGCTGGAGGGGGAAAGAGTTTGCTAGAAATAAAATAAAAATTTTTTTTTTTTTTGGGAAAATAAAAAGAAAAGTTTGGCCTTTGAAAAAAATAGGGGAGAGAAGTTTTAGGGGGATGAGGGAAAAAGCAAAAACCTATTAAACACTTTTCTCCCCTGTATTTCCGGGAGGTGAGCTTTGTTTAACAGAGGGATGAGGTAAACTCCAATTAAAAATTTTTTGTCTTACCCCAAAAAGGTGCAGCTCCGTTTTAGAAGATTTTAAAAAAGACAAATCCCCCGGTCCCGTGGTTCACCCCCGTGTCCGAGGGAGTTATTTTTTTTATTTTTATGATGGCCCCTTTTAATTTTTTGGGGCTGTCTAAGAAAGGGGTATGTCCCAAAAGGTTGGGCATAGCAAATGTGGGTGCCCAAAATTCAAAAGGGGTCAAAAAATGATCGGAAATATGGCCGGTAAGTTTGCCCCTTGTGTAGGTTAAATGTTTGAGGTTTTCAGAGTTTCTTCTGGGTTCCCCAGAAAATTGTTTTTAAAAGGCCCCCGATGGGTTTATGAAGGGGGTTGGGGTAAACCATGTTCTTGAGGAAGCAGTGATAGATGGATCGGGGTAAGGCACGGATGCATATTTAGTTTTTCTAAACATTTGATATGGGTGCCAATAAAAAGGGTTGGGAAGTAAAATTGGGAAGAATGCTTGGCTGGGGGGGGAAAACGTTTGAAGTGGGTAGCAACTGGCCCCATGGGTAAAAACCCGGGTGTAAATTAAAAGGCATTCCTTTATGGTTGTGTTACCCCGGGGGTTTCCCCCCGGGTCGTATTGGGCCCTATCCTCTTAAATTTTCATTATGATTTTCACATGAATTGCCCAGAGAATACGATCTTTGCAGACGTACAAGTTGTAAAAGTAATCCAAAAAATGAGGATAATGTGTTATTCAAAGGGATTGGGTAAGTTGGAGGGGCCCCTGGGCAGGGAAATGGCGTGAGGTTTAACACAGATAAATCCAAGGTTATGCACTGGGGAGGGGAAAACCTTACATGAATACTGTTAAATGGAAAAAGGCTGGGGTAAAAATGCATGGAAAAGGAATTGGGGGAACCCGGTGGGGCGTTTTAAATTCATTGTAGAGTCGTCACAGCAGGCCAAGGAAAAAAGGATCATGGGGTGCTTAGAAGGGGCATGAAGTATGGTTAGACCCCAACTGGAAAATTGTGTACAGTTTTTTTGGGGCCCAAATGCAAAAGGAAAAAACATTTTGGTTTAAAACGTTAAAATGGAAAACAAAAAAATGGTGGGTGGGGGCTTTTCCGTACCAGAAAGATAAACAAGTTGGGTTATTTGTTTGGGAAAAAAGCCCCGGGTTCGGGGGGGGGTTTAAATAGTTTTTACATCAAAGGTCAATATAGAGATCTCTCCCAAGTTTATTTATCCCCGAACTGTACTAGAACAAGGGGGATCCTCTACGTCTTGAGGGAAAGAAAAATTTCTACATAAAATAGGGAAAGGGGTTTTTTACTGTAAAAGCGTGAGGGGTGTGGAACTCTCTGCCAGGGAAACTTGTTTGGGTTTTCCCCAAAAGATTCAAAAAGGGTTTGGGGGATTTTGGGTAATTTTGTTTTTGGTTTTTGGTTTGGAGGGGGTCTTGACCCGGGTTTTGGCCAGATTTGGGTGGGGAAGGTTTTCCCCAAAATGAGGGGCAATTTGGCTTTCCTCATTGGGGGGGTTTTTGCCTTTCTCTGGATCAAAACCCGTAGCCCCAAAAGGCTGAACGGGGGGGGGACGGTTTTTTTTTTTTCGGCCTTACAAACTATGAAAACCTATGTCTAAAAAGAGGGCCATTTAATTTTGGGGAAAAAGGGGGTGATTTTTAGGTTTTTAGTACTTTGGGGGGGAAAATTTATCTTGGGCTTTGGCAAAAATTCTCAACAGACGTTTCATCCCCGATGCCCAATAAAATTTAGGAAAAAACCAAAAAAGGATTTAAATATCCCCTTATCATACTGTTCACATTTTTACATCTGAGACAAGACAAACCCTTAACCCCAAATTGATCAACAGTACCTTGCAATGATCACCCCAGGGGTGGTCTAGACGAAAATGGCCCCTGAGCTTCGGGGGGTTCAGGAGTGTCATCAATAGGTTACAACAGATACGGTCACAGAAAGGGAAAGAAAATGGTGGGCCCTTTTGGGTACATACATCCCGGTTTTACCGCTTCATTGTAAACAATGCCTGTGGAACGGATGATGATGTCACAAATTGGGCACTTAATGGAAGTGAGAGGCCATAAATTTTTAATGGACTATTATAAAAGCGAACCCCGGCCCCGACTAAATTACATCTTAACAGCATTGTGCCTCCCGCATGAAAAACACAGGGCTAAATTTTATCTTCTTTGGCGACAATGTTTCAGCTCATCGAGGTCACGTCACTAGGGAACGCCTGTTGGAGACTCAAGTGGCCTGCACTTCTCTGGACATGAATCCTCTAGAAAATCTGTAGGATCAGCTGAGTCGGCGTGTAGAAGCTCGTAACTCTGTACCCCTGAACCTCAATAACATGAGGGGTATCCTTCAAGAATAGTGAAATGCCATGCCTCAGTAGTCAGTAAACTCGACCCCGTGTAGAAGGGCGTCGTTTTCAACCCGTAATTGAGCTGTACCCCTCCGCTGTTGTTGGCTTTTGTTTCATTAAATTGTTTGAGATGAGAAAATCAACATTGCATGCTATGACTTAAATGGCCTACCTTCAGAATAAAATATCACTGTAGCATGAAATTTCATGTTTTCCATAAACCTTACCTGAAAGCCAAATACC
The DNA here is from genome assembly GCA_025379985.1 of Phyllomedusa bahiana. Taxonomy (NCBI): domain Eukaryota; kingdom Metazoa; phylum Chordata; class Amphibia; order Anura; family Hylidae; genus Phyllomedusa; species Phyllomedusa bahiana. Next base: position 149,857 of record JAODAL010001005.1, read on the forward strand.
CCCAACTTTGTGAATATTGTAAATATTTGTGTACATATTTATGTATATAGATCAATGACTACACAATAAATATAATTTAATTCATAAATCATTGCTTGACCATATTATGGCTTTTCATGTTATTGCTCTTATTTTTTTAAACAAACCTTTTAATGTTTAATTAAAAAGTTGAGATAAATTTTGTGCCGTGATATACGGTGAAATTGTTCTGTTTAGTTTTTGCTACATTGTATCTATGTATATACACACACATATATTTATATATTATATATATATATATATATATAATATATTATACACATACCTACATATAGTAGGTCCCCTCTGGCATAGAGAGCGCCCCCCCAAGTGTTTATTGCTCCCGCATTAGTGCTTTTCAGTAGCTGTGGAAAAGGAGGAGTGGTAACTATTTGAGGTCATTTGATTTGAATGCATATCGACATTAGTTTCAAAGCTGTAGTCATTGTGGTTGATAAAAAAGAATTGGAAGCTGGAGCAAAATTTATTACAGCCAAAATTGTAAAGTGGGCGCAGTGATCGGATCTGGAGCCCGATGATCCAACAGGGGCCATGCTGAAGTGCACAGAAGTGAGAGCAGCTTCAGATCACTAAAGGTCTGTCCACACAGCACCGGTTTTCAAACGGATTTTCAGACGGTTTTCAGATTTGAAAACGGATCTGTAAACTGACTGTCAGACCTCCTCATAGACTTTAATTGAAAATTCGAGCTGTAGTCTACACAGCTCGTATTTTTTCACGTCGAATCCGAACGTCGATAAGACTTTGAACGTATTAATTTTTCTGCCCGAGCAGAACATGAACTGTTCAATGCAAAGGGTGCTGGCTGAATCCTTAAACTGCGTCTAGAAACCATCTCCCTTGGCGTTCAAAAAATGACAAAATACCAGTCAGATAATCCGACCGGTATTTTGTCGGTGCAGTGTGGACGGACCCTTAAGGATCGAACTTAGCTTATACAGCTTGTTAGCAGTTAGGCCCGGTTCACACGGCTTATTCAAGTCGTAATTGCGGGATGGATCCCGCCCGCAATACGGCTTGAATAAGGGCCGGGGGCGGGGGCACTGCCCGCCGGCCCCATAGACTTTCATTATCCACGGCGCGTATTCCGCCGGGATAATGTGCATGTCACTTTCTCCCCGTCCGGCGGATTCGCCGAGCGGGTAGGAGAGATGGAATCCATAGTTCTCTATGAGAACTGTGGATTACCGTAATGGCTGGGATGGATTCCAGCCGTATTGCAGCGCAGTACGGCGCGCAATATGGCTGCAATCCGTCCCTGAAATAAGCCGTGTGAACGGCCCTTTACACTTCCAATGATTTCCTGTGGAGCCTGAGAGGGAAGTGGCTATCACAGCTCTCCAAACATGCTTTCATACCATTGTAGGGTGTCTGGAGAGCGGATCTCCACTCCCACTCACACAGGATCAATTATGTGAGGAATCAGACCCGAGAAAGAAACATGTGTGTGTGGGGGGGGGGGGGGGGGTGGTGTCTCAAAGAGCGAAAGATATGCCCTACTTTGAAGAAAACCCACCACTCTTTTTAGAGTCTGAGGCTAGAAAACTACTGAGAAGCCTGCAAAATGCTGAGGTGAGAAAGCCCCTATAATGATGAAGATGACTGCATTTTTTTGTTGTGCACTAGAGTGTTAAGCACCTTAGCACATTTGGGACCTCCAGCCAATCAAGTAGGAGAAGCGTGTGACTGCAGACAGATGTAAAGGGGTGTTCCATGAGTTCCAAAAGCTCATTTGTCCGATAGGGCATGATCAAAAGTAGAAGAGAAGAAGCATACTTATAGGCGGACTGTAGAAAGTAATCCACGGCACTCCCCATGTCATAAAAAGCCTTTTTACTTCATTGTAGCATCTTACAGCATGTGGAGAGACAGAACAACAGTCACGTCCTCACAGACCAGCGGCAACGGCCGTTTTGCGCTACTCGCGCTTCCTCTAGGCCTCCATACTTACCTCTTGGACACTCCCATTCCGTCCAGGCAGCCGTCCCATTCATCTCATCTATCGTTTATCATTCACTTGACAGGTGCAACCAATCACAGGCTATGTCAAGTGCACATGATTGCTGTGGCCTGTGATTGGCTGCATCTGTCACATGAACGTGAAGGCCATCAGGATGTAACAAGAGGTAAGGTAAGTATACTTCTTTTCTCTTGTTTTTTATCATGCCCTGTCGCACAAACAAGCTTTTGGAGCTCCCGAAGCACCCCTTTAAGGGAAAGACTGATATTGTTTAATACATTCTGCAATTTATGTTATAGGGAAGGTTCTTGTTAAAGTTATTGTTCCAGCATCGGCGGTGGTGTAGGGCAGGCAACGGCAGAACATCCCTAAAAGAGAGCACAGGAAGCAGACAGTGGAAGAGAAAGGACAGATAAAGAGAAAAAAAAGATAATAAAAGAGAGAGAGAAAGAAATAAAGAAAGAGACAGACAGCAATAGCTGACCATCAGGGGCATTGCTGGATTAGCCACATGGGGTCTAGGCCAACCATCACCTAGGTGGCAACAGCTAGAAAAGAGGAAGCATGGATATCCTGAAGTGTGGCAGCATTTGAGAGGTGCATATAGGAAATGCACTAGGAAGAAAATAAATAGATATGTAGAGAGAAATAAAGCCTGCAATAATAACGGTCTCAAGTGTAACCTGTATATTGCTGTCTGTGAATTGAAGGAACATTGCAACTAGAGCCTGTTAAGACCCACAAGCTGAAAGTCTCTGTGGTTACTTCCTCACCAATGCACTACACATTCAAGCAACACCACCGTTAGGCATAACAGCACAAGTGTTCACATATCCACTATTTACGTGCACTTGCCTCACCAGGCACCTGTATAAATAGACCTTACATTGTTAGGTTTGTACATACTATAAATCTTTTACATGGCATTTTTCCTTTTGCAGGTTCCATCTCAAATTTTTAGTTGCCCCTGAGCTGTTGGATACAGACTAGCTGCTAAGATGTCTTCCTATACACACAAAAGAGTAGATCCTGTTTCCCCATCTCTCTTTAGCATACCCTTAGAAGTAGCATCATAAAGGTAATTACAGAGCAGTACTAGAACCATTTCTGTATCTGTGTGCCTATCTTTGCCTCCAGATCTCTTCAGCCATACCCCCAACATCCCACCTCCACCTCCATCTCCATAGGTAGTAGATCTTTTAAACACCACACAGATTTCAATAGGTTTCTAAGGCTAGGTCTGCACCTGCATTGTGATTTCTGGGGTTTTTTTTGTGCTGAGACAGGAACATAAAAAATGAAAATAACAGTGGTGCCAGAACCATTACATGATTAACACCAGTGATGCCTGAGGTACCCTATTGACTTTAAATAGGTCTGTTGGTTTTCAGTTATGGTGTCTGACATTAGAACCTAAAAATTGGTGCTGCACGTTGTGCTATTTTTTCCATAATTTTTGACAGACTTCGCAATGGAGTCTCCAAACCTCCGATGAAAATGTGAACTTGGCCTTAAAGTTAATGATAAATTTAGTAGATGTGGGAAAAAGGAGCCTGATAAGTTAATAAAGAAGTTAAGATAAATTGCAAAGTTTCTTATATTCATTTGTACTGTTGATAGATGTCAAGTTTCTTGCAAATTTAGTTATTTATATCCATTGACTTATAGTCTTCCTTGTTTGGAAGCCCTCACCTCCCTTTTCTTCTCAATTTAACTCAGACCACTAGAAAGGCCTCTTCCAGCAGCAACTTGCGACCAGTTTTGTAGTCAGAGTGTACCTTTGGTTGGGTCTAAACAATTTGCAAACTGATAGATTTTACAGTATCCGTTATAGACCGAGAGCTGTACTTGGCATTAGGTGCCCAAGAGTGGTTGCCAAAAGGATTCTGCCACACATGGGCTCATCCTAATGGGTTGTATTCAATGCCAATGACAGCACCAGCTGTAAATACAGCCCAGCAGACACCAAATGACTTTAAATTTGTTTAAATTGAAGTTATCCATCTAGAACAGTATGTAAATCTCTTTGTATCAACCCTAGCATCTTATTGTCTACTCGCTTTCTTCTAATGCACAAGTAAAACAAATCGCATACAGTCTGTTCAGTTTACTATTTGTTAAAAACTACCCATTTTACAGATCGATTTAAATGGGATTTCTATATTTACCAGCTCTACAGGTAGAAGACCATTACAATATGGTATACGAAGTGGCAGCAATAGAAGAGTTAAAAAATTACTGTTGTACCCTGAAGGGATTCATGCACAAGAGTCTTGACCTCTTATTCATAGAGTGGTATACAGCATTGAAACGCAATGACTATATGATTTGTAAACACTGGCAGTGTGCTGTAATTGCTGAACAATGTAGCACAGGCACTGCATTATGATGAATTATTCCATTTGTTACTCTTGGTAGTTCCATGACCTAGCTGCAGTTAGTCACTGATTTGAGTGCTGTACAGGTCAGCTACTCAGATGGTGTCTTTAGGAAATCAAAGATGATTTGTCCTATACCCCAACGCAGGTACATGAATTTTAATAAAAAACACATTTTGTTTCTGACCCGCACTTCCACCGTTAAATGAAAATATCTTTAATTTTGCAAAAAGAATAACAAACTAAAAGGTGTTTTTTTTTGTTTTTGTTTTTTGCAGACCAAGGCTTTAAAATAAAATGAAAGCAAATCCTTCCCCTGTAGTCATTTTCTTGGTACTGCCTGCAGTATTTGCAGCTTCTTCACAGATTCATATGCAGGATGCCGAATTCCATTTACAATTATTAAACTACTTGAATAACATTAAAATATTATCACGTTTACTCTAATTTACATTTTCAGACAGAAAATGGAGGAGATGGATTTTCTTTAGACATGGAACAAGTCAGGCACAATCCCTTGAATGCATAAAATATCCAATTTTATTTTAGAGCCCTCTTAAAAATAATAGTCTGTAGTGGGCAAATGACATATTGGAAGATAAAATGTCCCCATACGCTTACGCGTTTCAAGCCAGATGGCTCCTACTCATAGCCTATCCTAACAGATCGGGTGGCAAATTTAAAACCAAAAGGTGGACCAATGAGAGACTCACATTAATTAAGCAATCGCCTAAGCAACTAATGTTCAAAAACAGGACAAATAGTAACAATAGATAAATACAATGATCTTATAACATTACATTTTATATGAAACAAACTTGCAGACAAATGTGTATGCGAAATTTCAATAAATATAGAGAGTATCAGTTTTATCGTTTAAACCATATGGAAAGCGGGAGCTGAGCTGAAGAAACCAATAAGCCTCTCTATTGAGAAGGACCCTCTGCCAATCTCTGCCCCTATTAGGCTTTTTAACTCTCTCAATTCAAAACAGCAAAAGGAATCAACATTAGATAAATGAATGTCAACGAAATGTCTTGCAACACCAGTAACGTTACCGACACCTTTTTGGATACAATATACTATAGATGTTCATAAATTATGGATTTTAGCTTACAAAAGGTGCACCCTACATATAAAAATCTGCAAGCCTGGCACATAACAGACTACATGAGTGGAATTGTTGTTTATAAAAGTACTAATTTTACATCTGGATGAATCTGTAATTGGACCAAAAGTAGTAGTTTTATACGCAAACTTACAGATGCTACATATAGTATGGTCACAGGTAAAAAAAAAAGCAAAAACCTTATATGATAGCCATGAATCCTGCCTTCATTTAGAGCTGGGCTCACTTGGGGACAGGATACTGCCTATAGTACAACTTCTTTTTGGTACGCATTTAACCCCTGGGCTTAAGATATCTCTAGGTTTCTCATCATGATTAAGGACAGGTAAGTATTTCAAAAAAATATTTTTAATTTCAGGAAACTCCATGCTAAAGGGGGTAGAAAACACCAAAGAAGAAGAATCCCTGCTGGCTTTAACCTCATTGTTGGAAAATAATAATGATCGTCGTTTACGATCCTTAGTTTTATTATACACTCTCCTATACATCCAATCCCTATAGCCTCTCGCTTTTAATCTAGCGTTAAGTTGAGATGCCTGTGTTTCATAAACTGCAGGGTCGGAACAGGCCATTTTAATTATTGCTATTTTCTTTAGATTGTTGACAAATTAGTTGATATGCATTTATACATTTTTCTATCATTAAGGTCAATACAGTGAAGAATTAAGTATGATTACCTTGTGAGACACTCACAGGCAGAGTTACGGAGGGAAGATATATTTCTCCTAGAATGCTCTCCTATGCGGCTTTGTTGAATAGGTGGATCAACGTGCGTCACCGAGAGGCCTGGTCTTAGTGAAGAAAGGCAGACAGCTTGTGTGTCAGTAACACTATGTTACTGACACAAGCTTAAGTATAAGCAGTTCCAATCCGCATTTGTCCGGGCCGGCTTTTCCTAGAGTGGTCAAAGAGCAGGGTGGGTGGCCACTCCCATGCACCAGATGAGACTGGTGTCAGGCTTATAAAGCCTGGGCCTGCAGGTCTTTGTTGGAGTTCTGCTGTATACTCTATGCCTGAGAGGAAGACCCCCCTGGGAAGATGTCTTGCTGTGAGTGCTGACCTGGGATAAAGACTAGTCATGGGAACTCCATATCTAGTAAGTGCTCAGCCGAGCAGGTCTATATTTTCTGTTAGCCTGAAGTTAAGGTTTGTTTTGTTTTCAGTTTTTGCACTTGCTAAAATAAACCCAGGTAATGTCTGGACTTGAACTTGAAGATTGTGTCACTGTCTCTGTCCACTGAAGCTCACGCTGCCTACCTGTTTCTGGTCCCCCTCAAAACCTGTACAAGTCTTAAAGTAAATTATGTAGGAATAATCGAGTATATAATACAAGAGACATGACAAAGATATCATACAGGGCTCATTATATAAATATGTAGTGTTGAAAGCTCTGAAAGTGACACCAGAATGGACCTGGAGGCACAAGGCAAGTGTAAGTTAACCCAAAAAGCCTAAAAACCTGAACCTAAATTTAGGCTTAAGGTTAGGGCTTGGAACAGATTAAAAAAAAAATAAATCAGTTTTGGGATAAGGGTTCTATTTTTGTTATATACATATTATGTTGTAATTTGCATCAGATTTTGGTATGCAACCTGTACCAAACATCTGTGGCAAATCCTTAATATACATACTTCAAATAGGGTTTCCAACTATAGAAAGTAATGATACATCACTAGGACATGCTATCACTTTCTGATGGATTGTGGCAAGACTGTTGGGAACCCTATGAAATATTTTTTTTTTTTCCTGAAATACAACATGCCGTAGCACCCAATAAAAGACTTATTATTGCTTAAAGGGAACCTGTCACACTGAATATTCTATCTGCAGGCAGCATCTAATAGAGTAGGAACAGCAGGGCAGATTGATACACCCTCTGGACTACTTAACCTAGAATAAGCAGTAAGTTAAAATAATAATTTCACTTTCTACTGAATTTTTTCCCAAAAAACTATTATCAATCTGCTCAGCTTCTCCTGTCCGCAGATCAGATAGCATGGCAATGTGACCATTTCCCTTTAAGAGAAAATAAACTGTGATATGGTTTACATGGGGACCAGGCAGAAAGTGGAAAAACTGCCATCCTTGTACACCTTGTTGCCCCCAGTGGTCAAGTACCCTAGGGGGACTGAAAGTACAAAAAAAAAAAAAAAAGTAAAAAAAGTTTTTTTTTTTTTTTTTTTAAAGTTAAATTAACCCCCCTTTTACCATTAAAAATAAAGTTAAACATTTGGTTACACTGCCTCTGTAAAAGTCTGATCTATTAAAATAAAACATTTATCCCAAACGTTTAACACTGTAGAAGAAAAACAAATCCAAAACGGCAAAATTGTGTTTTTTTGGTTATTTTATGTCCCCTAAAAATTAGATTAAAACGGTTGCATCTATCACAAAATGGTACCAATAAAAGTACACTTAAATACACAAAAATGCACCCTTACTTAAGTCCATAGGTGGAAGTACAAAAAAAGTTATTGGCCGCAAAAAATGGTGATGTGGCGAAAATGAAAAAAAATAAATAGAAAATTTTAAGGTTTTTTTTAAATTACTAAAACATATTGAAAACTATACAGATTTGGTATTGCTGGATTTGTATCTTTATTCTATTATGAATGATACCATTAGAAAGTACATCTTGTCCCGCATAAAAAAGTCCTCATATGTTTATGTAGATGGAAAAATAAAAAAAGTTATGGCTCTTGGAAAGCAGGGAGGGAAAAACGAACATGACCCAATAATCTGCGGCAGGAAGGGGTTAGCATGCATACATTTATGTGCACATGGCCTTGATACTGACAGGTAATATTTTCATGCAGTTGTAGGGTAGGTTTCCAGAATCAATTCCACTGGTAGGCTATAGACACCTCTGTCTGACTATATGAAATAAGGTATTTGTCGTAAAGAATACATTTCTTTAATTTATTTTTTATTCCCCCTTAATGTTTAAAGACTAAAACTTGTAAATGTGATTTTTTTCTAAACCTGTCCTACAATATAAATGAAATGTATTGAACATTTCATCATCCATTTATTTTAAAAAATCCATCTGCTAAGAGTACACAATTTAATTCTGATGACAAAACATAATAGATTGAAGATGTTTTTTGATTATTTTTTTTGCAAAACAACATGATTTATTTGATTGCCAGCACATCTATACTGAGAACAAAGCTCTATTCCTGATACCTTATAAATGAAACCAGATTATAAGAAAAGCTTGGCATTTAAATGAGAACAAGGTCCCTCTATGACAAACTCAGATCAGGTGTTCCATTAGTAAAAAAAATCTTGAAATTCAGCGGCAAGATTCAAAAGACAGAAAAAAACAACGCTTCTAGAGAATAATTACCAAATTAAGTGATTTGTAATAGCGATACAGATTATATTGTTTGTTCAAGTTTTCACACACTTTTCGTGCTTTTTATCCATTATTTGTAGGAGGGGTCTTCATGTGAAAGTGTACTGACCTCCACCAGTGAGTGATATATTACTATTAAATGATGTTTTCAACATGCACCATATGGAACATATTGACATGGTACCCCATACTGATTATCAAACCATTCAGCCGCATTGACCTCCTCAAGTCAAATACTTTCTTGCCAAGGTTGGTTCTTTTAGGCAAATCAAATCACCTTTTAAATATTGTTGCAATTTGGCTGCCCACAGGAAAAATATGCTTTCAATAGATGTAGGCAGTGAAGCCTTCAAAGATAATTTCTTCTCATTATTTTGCAATAAATCAAACTTTTTGCTGTAAAGTAGATTTAGAGTTAAAACATGTTGCATTGTAATGCTGTATTGTAATGTTTGTAAGGTGTCAGAAAATATAACATATTGAATTTAAGAGCAAAGGAGCATTGAACCCATCGTTCTTCTGATTAAAACCTAAACATTTACAACGTGCTGAAGTTCTGAAGCATAAATGATTGTATAAGTGAAATATATGTTTGCTGCATGTATAGCCCAAAAGGTTACTATTTATGTCACATGTAAAATATATATTGCAATATGCTACAGCTTCCTACACATCATTAACTCTGGTAAGGTGTCTGGCAAAGTAACACAAGCACTTGTAAAACTGCAGACATCCACGGTCTTCCATCGTTAAAGCCGCAGGTACACCGCCATGGACACAGATATCAATCTGACCTTGAACAGATACAGCATTTGACAGTTATGTAGGCTTGCTTAAAGGCCATTTATCGCAGCACAAAATCTACAGGAAATTAAGAAATAGTATAGTGTATGCTAGTTTAAACTTTTGTCATGCATCATTTTGCTGGCAGTTGATAGAAGGCTTCTCACCTTCTTAATATTATTCATTTAAATATAATGTAAAAAAAAAAGGAATAGCCCTAGGACAAAACTGAAAAAAGGCCTAAAATTTTCAGTTTGTCATTTAAGTTGAAAAGAGAGTCACCTGCATGAGGTGGTTCCATTTAACCCACTCTTGAGTGTTCACATAAATCAATTCCGAGGAGCAGAGTCTAAGGAGTCCACTTGTCTTTACCCTTTTACCACTTATAGAAGGGATATGGTCTTCACTGCGGGAAACTCCTAGGTGTGATGTGGTACTGAAGGATCAGACAGGAAACATAGCCATTTCGCAAGCAGAGGATTGGGAGAAGCGTAGACTGTTATAGGCAGAAAGTCAGGGCAGCAGCAGGCAAAGTGGATGGTCAGAGACAAGTCAATAAGTTAGATACCAAGAATACAAATTTATAATGGGAAAACAAAACGCTACAAATCACACCAATAATCTGGTGGAAAGCAGAGAGGAAGGTGCCATTTAAGTAACAGTGGCAAGGTTATGGGCTGACCCTTTAAGTTATCAAGAGCATATGTGATCTAAAGAGGAGCATGCAGGACGGGAGAGCTGGGGACAAAGCGAGTCTGGTGACCACACAGAGCGGCAAAGACATAAATGAGCCTGCCCACAGCCTCAATGCAGCTCATAACAATGAGTTTTAGCCTCCAATTTTTTATTGGCTGCTTATGGTAGATTGACAACCCAAAACATTTTTTGTTCACATTTCTGCCTTTGATTCTGAACAAAGATGCTTCTGCAGCAAGTGCATCGATTTTTACTAGGCCCAATTCAGATGTACAGTATAGAATAGTTACAAAAATGTTCACAAGTTACCATACCTTTATATAACTCCAATCTGGGCAATAGTTTTTGTGTACAGAGGTAGCAAACATTAACTTGATATTTAACAGACAATATTTTGGCTTAGTGGTTATCGTTGTTACCTTACGGCGCTGGGGTCCTTGGTTAACCAAGGACAACATCTGCAAGGAGTTTGAACATATTCCCTGTGTTTGTGTCGGTCTGTGAGCCCTAATAGCCACAAGGTCCAATGTGAATGATGACAATCTTTGTGAAATATAATGGCACTATATAAATGAATTGTTCTCACAATGCACCAGTCATGTTATTGACCGCTATATCTGTATGTTTTAGATCTAATATATATATATATATATATATATATATATTATATATTATATATATATATATATTATATATATATATACATTAACACACACACACACACACACACAAATATGTTAAGTATATGCCAATATTCCTATGCACTTAGCAGACACAATTTGAGTAACTATTCCCTGCATAGTTAATGCGTGGTTGGGGTTTTTTGGGTTTACACAAAGTAATTTGAAGGGGTTTTATATGAAGTAATTTGACACAAGATTTGACACAAGTATAACAGTTGCTTGTAGTTTACATTAGAATTATGAATAACTTACTCTGGATATGCTGTTGTAAACCTTTTCTGTGGAACTAAGTTGATGTACATCGTGTTTTAAAGTACTGGCTTTTGAAAAATCTTTTTTTTTTTTTTTAACATACAGTATGTTCCCACACCGGCATCCTCATTAAACAAAACTACCAAAACAAGAAGCCAAAACAAAAAGAGGAGATATACTGAAGTATCAAAGTTTAACTTGGTGGTGCTATCATGATTTTCATATTATCTACTCTTAGATCATGACAAAATGTATTCTAAAACCTTAAAAAGTTGAATTTTCTGTGTCATGATATCATGCTGCATCATCTGTCAAGTTTGTCTTGGCTACATCTGTAGAAGGCCTTTCTTATATGCATTACATTCGACACATACATCTAAGTCAAACCACATACTATAAATATCAGTGGGGGTTCCTACAACCCCTTTAAAATGCTAGAGAAAATTTCTGTGCAAATTACAGTAGATCTGTGGAAAAAGCTAAAAAAATAAGTAGCATGACACAATTCAGATGGAAAGCCAATGATAACTTCCATTAAATGACAATATGGCTAATTCTAGTGTACATCTGTTGTATATCTGCAACAGATGCTTTGCATGTCCGCAGCAAAAATGTAAGTGTCAACCTTGGAGTGTTAGGGTAGGTTCACATGGCGTATTTGCGTCTCAATACACCTAAATTACACTCCACAAATGAGGTAATTCATAGGTCTCATTGATAGCTATGATTACCTGCCGTCTTTCTCGGTGCACTGGGGAAAAGAATTGACATGTCACTTCTTCCTGGCACGTGAAAGTCAATTGGAGCCAGCTGTCAGCGGCGGCCCCCATAATTATATACAGACAACAGAAATAAACAAATATAAAATCCGAAAAATTAGAACAACTAAGAAGAAAATAATATACATTAGTATCTTGTTTCGGTAGGAAAAAAAATTGTGATAGATTCCCTTTAGTATGACAGTGATCCAACTCCCCATAATGTTGAAAAAACCCTTTCTGACCTCTACTGCAAATTACATCAGTATTCTTCAATTATAACAATAGCCCTTTATACTGTGTTTTACAAGTAAGATATCTAACCCTTTTCTAAAGGTACCTACACATTCTGAGGTAGCATGTTCCATAACTGCAGTTCCTTTAAGCATAAGTAGTGACTTGGAGTTTACAGTGACGTGCATAAAAGAGCAACTTATTACAAATAAATGAAATAATAAAATTTAAATTACGGTAAAAAATGTAGTACAAATATTGAGACTTGATTCACTTCTGCCAGTTTCATCTGAGCAGCTTGTCAGAACTGGTATCCACGGTACACATCTGATAATTAGATATGCTTTCTATATCTTCCGGCATTCCAGTCCTAGGTGGTTAGTTATCATCCTGTACAATTGTAGTGGTGTCACATAGTCACTCCCACATGAGCAATTGTAGGAGACACATGCTGGCTTCTAATCTATGTTATTTTACTTTACTCCCTTCTGTTTCCATACATGATTTACAGATGTAATGTCTGGGAAACATCTGAATTCCTAATGTGTTTTAAAAAGGTATTTAATTTAAAACATAAGCAAGAAACACATGCTATCTACCATAAAAACATTACTCATATATTACTAGATACCTTCTTGATCATCCCTGGTAAACCATAAGAAATGAACTGCTTATATATTGACTAACACCTTCTTACTGATCAATTTTAAACCAACCAATAATTCAGGAAATATACATTGGTCAACTATAACATGAAGGCTTAACATTGTATTGGTCCCCCTCTTAGTACTAAAATAGTCCTGACTCACTGATGTATAGCCTCCACAAGACCTCTTGAGATGTCCTCTGGTATCTGATTCCAAGATGTTAGAAACAGATCCTCTGAGCCCTGTAAAGTGCAGGATGCAGCCTTCAGGGAGTGGGCTTGTTTTCCCAGCACATCTCACAGATGCTCGATTGGACTGGGATTTAGAGAATTTGGAGGCCAAGTCAACATCTTGAATTCTCTCATGTTCCTCAAAACATTTCTAAACAATTATTCTGCTAAAAGGGGTCACTACCATTAGAGAATATTGTTGCCATTAAAGGGTTCACTTGTTCTGCAACAATGTTTAAGTACCTGGTACATATAAACGGAACATCAACATAAATAAATACTGGGACCCAAGGTTTCCATGAAAAAGATTGCTCAGAGCAAGGCTCTCATCCACTGGACATACTGGGTAGTTACCCAGAAGGAATAGGAGCATAGAGGGTCTCAGGCAGATGGATGTATGTCCTGGGAATCCAGGACACATATCCTGGATCTGAGCTCTTATTTATCTGTTAGCACATCTGTTTATCTGTTATGCCTTCAGTTCCCTGCCCCACTAACTAGTTTTGTAGGTTGTAGGCTATTTTTTTATATTCCAACTGAAGCAGCCACTGTTAAAGTTGGTTGTTCCATTTACCTAACCTCCTACCGACCTGAGGCCCAGTCTACCTGCAGTACCTTGGGCCCTACCTACATACTGGTATCTTACTTACCTACCTAATGGGGACCTACCTGGCCAAAGGAGGTGTGGCCTAGTTTGATGTCATGTGCTTGGGAAGGGCCCAGAGCATTTTCTTCCAATAGTGCACCTTTGTGCCAACACTTCCCTACATAGTACACAAACATACCTTGACATCCATATGATGTAAAATAAAAAAGGTAATTAGATCAGGCCAGCTTCTTTCATTACTCCATGGTCCAGTTCTGATGCACACATGCCTACTGCCGATGCTTTTAGTTGTGGACCAAAATCAATATGGACACTGACTGGTCTGTAGCTACACTTCTCCATACTCAGCAGGGTGTAATGTACTGTGTGTTCTGACCTATCATAACCAGAATGACCTTTTTCAGAAAATTGGACTAAAATAGCTCTTCTGTGGAATCAGACCACACATCCTAGTTGTTACTCCCCACATGCATCAATGAGCCTTGGCAGTCATGTTAGTTCATCAGTTGTCCTTCCTTGCTTTACTTTTGGTAGATGCGGTCATGTACACACTAGCGGCATGGGACGTGGGGGCCACTGTAAAGAGGTTAATTTATTTCCACTTAATCTCATTTGCCTCACCTTCCACTCAGGTGGCAATGTGAGTATAAATTACACCCCTTAATCTCCAAAAAATTGGGAATCTCGCAAGAGAACAAAGAGTGACTTTTGATCACTATATTTACTATTTTGCCATAGGCAAACTTAAACTCTATCAGTTCTCTATCTATTAAACACTAAAACGTAACTTTTATTATATCTAACTCTTAACCTCTATACACACTATTTAAAAACCTGATCTCTATCCTCATCATTTAACCCTTTTTGCTTCTGAAAGAGGGAATAACTCCCTTTCTATCGTCAAGTATGGTGGAACCCCACCTATTAACAGGAGAGCCTTATATCTATAGCAAAGTATTAGCTTCAGTAAGGGATCCCAAGCCAACTACTTGGGCAGTCGTCCCTAATCTCATAGACACAGAACAAATAAGGCCCCCTTGTGACACCGTCTGCAGCAGGTGACACTTGTAGACAGAGGTGAGAGATCACAATTTAAAACGTCATGCCTGACCTAGCCGACATGTTTCGCCAGCTAACCTGGCTTTATCAAGGCTTAGAGGTCCGATCACATGTGGTCTGAGCTCACTTCCTTTTATATCATGTTAGGTAAACACCCCATTCAGGTGCTCACCAATTAGCCATCAGAGAATCCACATAAAGCCCACTCCCCCTTCCGCGCGCGCACACTCGAACTGATAGAGTTTAAGTTTGCCTATGGCAAAATAGTAAATATAGTGAATTACACCCCAACACAGTCCAGGTACCCCAAAAATATATGCTGCCACTAGCTTCCTCAGTAATCAAAATTGGAGGGAAGGACTCGATCACCCACCAACACCGCTCACCAGCACTTGAAGGGTTAAAACACTCTAATCAAACACTGCTCTCCAGTATTCATAGGGTTAAACACTAAAACAGTGCCCTCCAGAAGTCATAATCAACGCTATGGATTCTTAAAGCATACAAGGACCACAGTTATTAAAGTTTTAATAGAAAAAAAAGATACAGTGCTTACAGAATACAAAAATAAAGATAAAATAAGATGACATACAATACAATATAGTTCTAAAATAAAAAATAAAAAGGTAGAAATTGTAGAAAACACCTAAACACAATGTAGATGATCTTATGTCCTGGAGCAAGGAAGAAATAGAACACAGCTCCGTTGAGGATTGAACCCCACGCTGTGAACCCAGTTTCCTACTGAAACCATATTTTTAATGTGTCCCTTGATTGACCAATTGTCATGTGGTTTGGAGGGATGATAGGGTATACAAGAGAGCTAGTCCTCTCGAAAGCTCACTATCAAATATACTCAGTTAGCCTCTAAAAGGTATTGCCTGATTTCTTCACTATTCTAAGGGTATACATAAATAATCCATAGTCACGGAGCTATACTGTACATAACCTACTTTTCCCTTACACTATCCACTACATAGTGCAAACACCCCATGATCCCTGCGGTTTTGGAGAGGTTTTCACCTAGTTGTTTATTCATCAGAATTTGTCCTTTATTGAGGTTATTCAGATCCTTACACGTGTAAATTGCCATTAACCAGACAATAACTATTTTTATGCATTGTTAAACCCATTCGGGATACAATATGAATGGAGTTTCCATGCCCTTTTATATTCATTGGACTTTTTAGACCTAAAATATTAATTCCCGAATGTATTTCTAGAAAATAGGATTATAGAGGTGCGTTACCAATACACTTTCAGTTTTGGCACTGTATTCTGCATTCAATGCCAAAAGGTATGGAGAAGAGCATTGTTTTGGCATAAAGGGATCCGTATAGGCTGCTAAAAGCACATGATGTATCATCAAGATAAATGTTATGGTCATATCTTCGTAAGAGTCAATATGAACATGTTCACATTAAACATGTTCATATTTACTACATATATAAACAATGTACACCCATCAGTCCTCAAATTAAATTCCTTAGAAATGAACATAAACACCTATTTACTACAAAAAATCTCTCTTCGAATGTGTCAATGATGACCGTTGCCAAAGATTCTTTTTGGATTTAGACATTAACTCACACAGTAGTAATGTAACGTCACTTCTCTTCTAGCAGAGATAGGTTTGCATATTTCTATTAAAGAGAGTGGTCTAAAATATCCCTACTGCCACGCTGATTCTCCCTAAAAAACAAATATTCCAGTGGGGTAACGGTATAATTTTATTACTATTTTTGTTTTACTAGTTGCTATTTTCACTTGTATTCTAGTTTACTGTGAAATAGACACCGATCATCTGTTTTCGCCAGGTACATTTTCCTATCTGACATGAAATCAGAATAAAGCTTGCCTGTTTTAGGTCAATTAGGATTGCCAAAATTATTTATATTTGTCAAATGGATGGAGGGAGACGGGGGAGAGAGAGAGAGAGAGAGAGAGAGAGAATTGTTTAAGGCATTTTTATTACTTTCTGCAAAGTCAAAAGTTTACATACACTAGGATTACTATGCCTTTAAACAATTTGGGACAGCCCATATGATGTTGTCCAGTCTTTGGAAGCTTCTGATAGGTTTATTGGCAACATCTGAGTTAATTAGAGACACAGCTTTGGATGTATTTTGAATCACACCAGAAACACACTGCTTCTGTGTGTAACATCACGGAAAAGTCTAAAGAAATCAGCCAAGATAACAGGAAGAGAAATGTGGATTTGCACAAGTCTGGATCATCCTTGGGTGCAATTCCCAGATACTTGAAGGTGCCTCGTTCATCTGTACAAACAAATATATGCAAGTATAAACAAGATGGGAATGTCCAGCCATCATACCGCTCAGGAAAGAGATAGGTTCTGTGTCTCAGAGATGAACGTGCTTTGGTCCTAAATGTGTATATCAAGCCAAAAACAAAATACCTTGTGAAGATGCTGGCAGAAGCTGGTAAGATTGTGTCATTATCCCCAGTGAAACAAGTACTGTGTCAACATGGGCTGAAGGTCACTCTGCCAGGGAGAAGCCATTACTCCAAAAGCAACATACAAGCCAGATTACTGCTTCCCAATGCACACCGGAACAAAGACCTACATTTTTGGAGACATGTCATGTGGTCTGACGCAACGAAGACTTAACTGTTTGGCCATAATGACCATCGTTACGTTTGGAGGAAAAAGGGAGAAGCTTGGAAGCCTGAGAACACCATCCCAACTGTGAAACACAGGGCTGGCAGCATCCTGTTGTGAGGTTGTTTTATTGCAGGAGGGACTGGTGCATGTCACAAAATAGATGGCATCATGAGGAAAGAAGAAGATCATGTGGCAATACTGAAGCAACATCTCAACACATCAGCCAGGAAGGTAAAGCTTGCGCGGAAAGGGTTCTACCAAATGGACCATGACTTGAAGCACCCTGCCAAACTAACAAAGTGGCTTATGGACAACCAAGTCAATCCTATTGAAAATTTATGGGCAAAGCTGAAAAGGCAGGTGCGAGCAAGGCAACGTACAAACATGGCTCAGTTACACCAGTTCTGTCGGGAGAAATGGGCCAAAATTCCTACCAACTTTTATGAGAATTTTGTGGAAGGGTATCCAAAATGTTTGACCCAAGTCATACAGTTTAAGGGCAATGCTACAAAATACTAATGAAATGTATGAAAACTTGACTTTGCAGAAAGTAATAAAAATGCATTAAAAAATTCTCTCTCAATCTTGCATTTGTCAAATATAAATAATTTTGTTAATCCTAATTGACCTAAAATAGATATGGTTTATTCTGATTTCATGTGAGATAGTGAGAAAAACATGCATGTGTGTCTTTTTATATAGTGTATGTACATTTATGCTTTCAACTATTTATATATTGTTTTTTTTTCTCTCTTTTTTTCTTTTGTATCTGTTTCACAGCTGGTACAGTTGTTTGGTGAAGGTTGGCCTCTTTAAAACCCCAAGGGTGTTATAAAGGCCTAGTACCAAGATCTGTGATGTGAAGTCTCAAGTTCAATGCTTCAGGTAATTTTTAACAATGCAATGACAGCAATAGATATTCCTTGATGACAGAGGCTTTTTAGTTCTATTTTAAATATGTTTTAATCTTTACATCTATTCAGTATTTGTAATAGTGTTAACCCCAGTATTCTATCAGTAGAAAGTGGTTTCTCAATCACAACATTTTTTTTATCCCTAACTTCACAGGTAAATGAAATGGTAGAGATACCAAGGTACCAACTGTCAACCATTGCTGTAGAATTTAAAGGGGTTGTCTCACTACATTGATTCTTCTTACCTCAGTCCTGTTTTCTTGGTTTCATTTTGAATTCAGGGGCGTGTTTACTGGCTTCCACTAGGCTGCAGTAGAAGCAAGGTCTGTAGCTATAGCAACCAGTGCTGGCAGCCTACCAGGAGAGATCAAACAGGTCTGTAGCTATAGTGACCTGAGGAGCTGATGCAGCCCATGCAGGAGGGGATATCTAGAAATAGGTAGGATACTGGTAATGGACATATATTGCAAAGTGACTTGTTTTTGCAAGATCTTTAACATAAAAAGCAATCCTTGCAGTGAGACAACCCTTTTAATAGAAAATCCGCCCAGTAGCCTACACTGCACGGTTCTCTACAAGGCGGATTTTCAGAAAAACTAGGAACATGCACAATCTTCCGTACTGTTCTCAGGCAGAAGGTGTGCTATACAATGGTTAAGGGGGATGGTGAATCCGCGGACAGAACCATCCCCCAAAACCATTCAAAAGACAATAAAATACTGTCCGGATTCTTAAACAGAATCTGACCGGCATTTTACACTTGCCGTGTGGCTGTACCCTTACAGTATTTAATATAAATTATGTAATGAGGAGGTATTAAACCCTCTGAAACAAACATGTAAAATTTGAAGGCGATTCAAGGTTTCATCATTGGCTACAGAAACCATACTATACAGTTGTCTTTCCTATGTTGCTTTCAGTAAGGTTAACCCCCTGGAAAATATTTAAAGGGGTTCCTGCAAACATATAAACAATTATCAAATTACTATGCACAGCTAATTCATAAGAATTGAACACAAGAGTTGTTTGCCATGGGTCTGGCATCTCCCACCCCTGACAAATAGTTTGTTTTGAAGACTGAAGACTCTGCTGATGTAGCAGTTTTGAATACAATATATTTAATTAAACAGCTGTGGTTCTTAAAAAACGAATTTCTCAGGTTTGTTTTTGGACCATTGCTCTGGCTCAGTACAAAGCATACTGTATACACAGGGATTTTCTTTCGGAGACAAGACAACCCCTACAAAGGCATAATCCCCCCTCATAAAAAGATGCTATATTACTGGGAAATACCATCACACTCTGATCAATGAGGTTCCTACATTTGAAACTCTCATATAACCATGGAAAGTATGAGCTACAAAGTCTATAAGTGCTGCAGCCCCTTTGCAGATTTTTCTTTCAAAGTATCCCTCCTAATCACTCAGCTGTGCATGTTTAACAACACTGGTTGGTAACTTGACTTCACCTCTAGCAATTGCCTTTTTTGGCTTCTATCTATGGTTCATAGTTCTCAGATGCTCCCCAGTCCTTCAGTAGAACCAAACTATAACCAACCAAGCAGTCACAGCAACCAATAAAATGAAGCTTGTATCAAACATAACACAAGAAAAGACACCAACCCATTGATGACAGAACTTAAAGGATGACAAGGAAAATGGTGAAGAAGACAGCAACCATGGATAGTACAAATGGATGAGGAGTAGCAACAAATAAGAATTGACCCAAACTTTCCTTGAATCTATTCCTATTTCTGTTCATAAAGCTAAGCCAAGCCAGCCATCACTGACTCGCTCTGTTCCTATAGATAACCCTTATTTACAACTGTCCCCAACAGACCCAGGAAAAAACAAGGAACAAATCACTGACAAGTAACAAATTACCACAAGATACAGGGAGAAAGGAACTAGAATAGACTGAACATTAGCAATATTAAAGAAAAACGCATTAAAACTTCAGGGATTAACACCAAATCTAGGGAATTTGAGGCTAACAGGTACTGCTACTATTAATGAGCCCTGGCTGCACAGCATAGTCAGATAATCTGCCATAATAGAAAATAAGCAAGACAGTCTCTATGCTACAAACAAATAGGAAGGAGAAGCCAAAATACCGGGGAGAATCATGCATCTCTAGTTTGTTCTATTCAACTAAATGAAAATGTGATGAAGCTACCCTGCAAAACAGAAAGCTGAACACTGAGGTCTATAAACAGACTGTAATAAGGTCATAAGATTGGTGGGATCCCAGAGTTTGGACCTGCCTTGATCTTAAAGCAGACCTGCACATCTTGGCAGGCAATGGGACCAAACCGGCCCTGAACACCCTCAAACTGAGACTGACAGAGAACGTTTGGTGAGCCGAAAGCAGCCTGTTGGCCATATGTTGTATAGGCCTGTCTTAAAGGGATAGCATATTTTATGGATATGCCATGATATCAGGACATGGAAATTTCCCTTTTATAGTAACCATGACCAATTTATATGGTTTCATGACAAGTTAGATTTCAGTTGCTTTACGCTTAAGTTTAAAACCAAGCAATTTGTCTCTGTAACACATCAAGAGCCTAACCATTTAAAAAATAAATTTAAAATTGTACTGTAAAACCCAAAATAGTTGTGGCTATACATTGTAATACTAACATATTGAGGTTTATGAGCTATACCAGTTATAATATTTGGTGGGTAGACACAAATAAGTTAAGCCTAGCCTCCATAAAAAATAATTGTGATGTTCTAGAAAGCATTTATTTCTATTTAAATGTAGATACCAGCTCCTGTGATCTGTGTTATTAATACAAGAGCTCAGAAGTTAATTTGGGCAAGCCTTTAATTTGTAGTCTTAAAATATGCAGATCTTATACTTAGGCTTAAAATGAACCCTTCCAAATATATCAACTTCTCCTCTTATAGGCAGCATAAAATTATAATGTGCCTAGTACACACATTTCCATATTGTCACCTTTATATACCTCAGACATATACAGTATGTATAGCTTGATGACTTCCATATGTTTGGCTTCTGGCTGAATAGTTTGCATGAGCCGTAATGCTGGTAACACACATTGAAACAAGATTTAAGTTTTGTCATCATGGCCTCAAATTATTATTCAGGCTGTTAGGAAAATATTTCAAAGCAGTTTCCTACTCTTGAAATTCCCACTTAACATTTGTTGTGGTTAGTTTCACCTCCATGCTTTTATTTGAATGAACCTGCCTCTGTCAGTCTAGCTTTCACCTCTTTGTAAATGAGCCATGTTGGCTTTGTGTCAATGTCATTTGTGCTTTCAGTCCATTTACATTTGGGGTAAGCTTACCAAGCTGTGAAACTTTAGGGTGTCTAATAAGCTGTACAGCGGCGTCTGTTCACGCATTCATATTTCAAAGGAATTTTTGAATTTTCTGCTGAAATAGCTAGAAGGAAAGGCAACCTATAAATCATGTACCAAATTACCAAGTCTGTCATGCAAATGCAGGTGTGTGGGCCATGAGAGGATGAATTGTTTTCCCATTTCTGTTCTATTTAGGAGTAACTAAAATAGAGGAGCCTGTACAGGCAGTTGTTAGAATCATGCATTTGTCTAGGATAATTCTGATATTATGTTAATAACCAGAAATAAGGTATATATTACACAAAGATGGTACAAACATGATATTGGTATCTGGTTGTAAAGACATTACAAGATTAGTAGCAGTATATGGGTAGTGCTATGGACCTTGGCCAGCTAGATATAAAAGCATAAGTGGTCTTAATATATTTACTATAATGAAGTGAATTGAATATGGTTTGCACGTTATTTTTATAAGCAGCATGTGCCAATATACATTAAACTAGGCTATGGGATGAAACATCATAAAATACTAACATAAAGCAGAATCACATTGTATTAATTAGAATATTATTTTAGTATTATAACATACACTACCGTTCAAAAAGTTTGGGGTCTCCTAGAAATTTCCTTATTTTTGAAAGAAAAGCAGTTTTTTTCAATGAAGCGAACACTGAATGAATCAGAAATACTGTATACTCTATAAGTTGTCAAAGTGGTAAAGGACTACTCTAGCTGCAAACGTCTGGTTGTAAATACAATATCTACATAGGTGTATATAGGCCCATTTCCAACAACCATCACTCTAGTGCTCTAATGGTACATTGTGTTTGCTAACTGTGTAATAAAGCTATTGGATATTTTGAACACCCTTGAAAACCCTTGTGTAAGTATGTTAGCACAGCTGAAAACAGTTTTGCTGATTGGAGAAGCTATAAAACTGACTTTCCCTTTCCGTTCTTGGTCCTCTCCTTTTTTCACTCTACACATCACCCATTGGACAAACCATCAGCAGATTTGGCTTCCAATACCATCTCTACGCTGATGACACTCAACTATACACCTCCTCCCGAGACTCCATCACTCCTGCCCTGCTACAAAACACCAGTGACTGTCTGTCCGCTGTCTCTGACATCATGTCCTCTCTCCATCTGAAACTAAACCTCACTAAAACCGAACTTCTTGCCTTTCCGCCATCTTCTAACCAACCCTACCCTGCTATTTCTGTCTCAGTGTGTGGCACCACCATAACTCCTAGGCAGCAGGCCCGCTGTCTTGGGGTTCTGCTAGATTCTAATCTGTCTTTCACCAGGTATATCCAATCCCTTGCCCGGTCTTGTCATCTGCACCTCAAGAACATCTCCAAAATTCGTACTTTTCTCACTGTAGAAACAGCTCAACCCCTCATTGTTGCTGTCATTCATTCTCGTCTTGACTACTGCACCTCCCTGCTTATTGGTCTCCCTCTCTGTAAACTCTTCCCTCTCCAATCTGTCCTGAATGCAGCAGCCAGGCTTGTCTTTCTTTCCAGCCGCTATAATGATGCCTCTACCCTGTGTCAGTCACTGCACTGGCTGCCTATTCAGTACAGGATAAAACATAAACTCATCACTCTCACCCATAAAGCTCTCCACAGCGCTGCACCCCCCCTACATTTCCTCTCTCATCTCTGTCTACCACCCTACCCGTGCTCTCCGCTCTGCTGATGATATCAGATTACATGTCTCAGTCATCCGAACCTCCCATGCCCGTCTCAAAGATTTCACATGTGCGGCGCCAATTCTCTGGAACATGCTACCGCGGAAAATCAGGCACACTCACAACCCTCACAGTTTTAAGAGGGCCCTAGGAACACATCTTCTCAGTCTGGCATATCAAGATCCCTAATTGTGATCCCCCACCTATCTGTCACTCCCAACACTAGGGCACTCACAGGCACTTATCTGTAAATAGATGTACTGTCAGGGTGGCAGGGTCACCCAACTTTTATGTAAACCACCTCCTATTTATGTAACATGGCTGGACCATTGTAAACTGAGCACTTCTTAACCCTTTGTCTCACCCATACACCATAATAGATTGTAAGCTCTCGTGAGCAGGGTCCTCACACCTTGTGTCTCATCTGTAAGTTCTTTTAATGTGTAATGTCTGTATGTATACCCTCTAAATTGTAAAGTGCTGCAGAATATGTTGGCGCTATATAAATAAAAATTATTATTATTTCCCTTGAGATAGTTGAGAATCTGGAACATACATTTGTTGGTTTGATTAAACTCGCAAAATTGCCAGAAAAAGAGAACTTTCATATGAAGCTCAACAGTCTATTCTTGTGCTGAGAGATGAAGGCTGTTCCATGCGAGAAATTGTCAAGAAACTGAAGATTTCCTACAATGGTGTGTACTACTCCCTTCAGAGTAGAGCACAAACAGGCTCTAACCACAGTACAAAAAGAAGTGGGAGGCCCCACTGCACAACAAGACAAGTACATTAGAGTCTCTAGTTTGAGAAATCGACGCCTCACTGTAATTGCTGCAACGGGAGCATTCTTTGACGAAAGCAAAGTTGAAAGTAGAAAATTATTTCAAATAAAAATCATTATTTCTAACCTTGTCAATGTCTGGACTATATTTCTATTCATTTTGCAACTGATTTGATAATTAAAAGTATGAATTTTCAGGGAACACACAAAATTGTCTGGGTGACCCCAAACTTTTGACTGGTAGCGTCTTTATTACACTATCAATGGTCTATAAAAGTTATTTTAGTATTACAATACTGATGCTTTATATTGGTTATTTTAGTATATTATTTTTCATTTATTATGATGCCATACAGTCAACCACTGTATTGGACCACCAACCCAACACCTCGCTCTGAGATAAAATTAGTTACAGTCTGCATTTTCTGTTTATTTGATATCCTGTTTTATTTCATCACTTAAATTATAACTAAAGAGGAATTAACAGACTTTAGATGACAGGAGTACAACACATCTGTTCTGCTCAAAACCTATTTATCATTGTCTTGTAATGGATGACAAGACTCCTTTGAGCAGCAAGACATTTCATATACATTGTACAGTACTTTTTTTTTTTACATTTTTATTACATCTGCATGTGTCCTCTGCAGTGCAGCATACTTAACTCCCTCCAAGAACTCCGCAAAGGCACATACACATCACGTCTGTACCTTGGCAGCGTATACATATTTTCACTTAAGCAATAAGCTTTCCAAGCGTGACATATTGTCTTTTCCTCATTCCTGAGCTGATAGGTTTCACATTTTCCTGTCACCACTCATAATGTGGCATAATTGAATGATACAGATCAAAACGTTATGCTAGTGGAATGCCTTAAAGGAATCTATAAAAAAGGATTCAAGTAAAGTTTTTGGACACTACATTGCTGTAAAAGGTCCACAATAAATGGTATCATGAAATTATTCCTTTCCAAACACAAGCAGGTACTTAGACCATTACATTAAAAGCAGCAATGGGGCATGAAAAGTCAGGCAAGAGGAATCTATGTCTGATTTTATCTCAGCTGCTAATCTCTTTTATTAGGATACATACACTCAAATAATGGAAATACGTCACTCACAACTCCTGTCAAATGCTGACAGGCTGCATGAAATTCAGTTTCTAGAGAATCCTGTAGGAAACTGACTGCCTCTTCCTTTAACTGCCTGACGTGAATTTAGGGGTTAGAAAAACAAATGCTACTGAAAAATTTGATGATTTCTTTAACAGATATGGTATGTAGGTAAATGTCAAACTGAAACACATCTGCTTGGGTCATGATTCACCGAAGTTTTTTTCTTTTATTTTCCTACTTGTTAGAGGAAAGATAAAGATCAGGGGACAAAAAATAAATACAACTGCGAAATACTGAAGTTCTGTCAAAAATAGAGAAAAGTAGATTAGGGTTAAGGAAACAATCTATGCAATAACACCCAACATCTTGTAACGACTTATTACAGACCAAATAAGTAATTCTTTCCAAATTCAGACTCATGCCATCTAAACTGGGGTGTAGACTAAGGGACCACTTGGACCATTCACCTTTGACCCCCACATGGAGGTTTTTATTTTTTCCATAGAAAGGTCTCCAGGGCACAGTCCCTGAAACAGTCTTCAATTAGTGGAAACCTTATGAAACCAGGACTGAAAGCAGAAATTGGAGCAGGCTGAAGTCACAATCAGAATGGCCTTAGTTGTGAGAGCAGTTAGAGCAATCATAAACTGAAAGATCATTTGATAGGACCAGGGAGTCAAATCAGGAAATAAAGAGATAACCATATGTTGTAACCAGCACAATACCCCAAAAACTGATTTAAAGTGATAATCAGAAGTAGAATGGGACTAAGTGAGGTCATTAGTCATGGTACTAAAAGGGTAACAACTAGGAATGTACTCACACAGCAGGTGGCAAAGAGAGAGGTGAGGAAAGTAAGGATATATTCACATTCATCTTCACAGAACTTGCAGAAATCCATCCAAGCACTGTGGAAATTACCATGTTCACAGAAAATAAAACTTTGTTTTGGTGGTAAGTACAAAGAGTTCTGCAAGCACAATTTAGATGGATGGGACAATTGCAAGAAATGTTTGCAACAAATTTGCTGCATGGAAACATCCCAATCATGACATCAGATTGTATCTATCAAAAGCAAAAGATCACCTGTCTAAATAGACCCTTTATGAAAAGGAAAGTGCTTTTTACCAAGTCTTTTTTTATTCTTATTTTTCTAACAAACCCCCATAGTTTTCTATGCTTTATGGTGTGTTCACATGGCAGAGACCAAATACCGGTCGGATTTCCCGAACGGTATTTAGTCTTTTTTTGTCATGCAGAGGGATGGCTTTTGTGGATTTAATCCGTCCCCCTTCGCACCCACATGTTCATGTTCTGCCCGAAAACCAGAAAGAATGAATATGTTCTATGTTTTTCATTACACCAGCGGTGTCAAAAAACGTCCGGTGGAAAATCCATGCAGTGTGGACTGCTGCATGGATTTTCTATTAAAGACTATAGAGAGAGTTGCATGCCGGTTTTCAGATGGTTTCTAAAACTTCAAACCGTCTGAAAAACCAACCTATATCTCTTGCCGTGGGGACATGCCCTTACTGTGGTCTCTGGTTCCTTTGGACAGTTACTTGTTGGCTTGTTACAAATTACAATTGTGAAAAGCTATTGAAGTGGTCTAGTTTTAGTTATTAGTAGCATAGTAAATATACAGTTAAAGAAATTAAAGCACTATTCCCAGTACAGTGATTAGCTTTAAACATCTAAACAAAAGGTAAATAAAGACTATTAATAAGTACATTGATGTTCTCAGTTTGCTTCATTTCAGAGTTAGAGTATATCTTATCTTCTGCTTGTGTACACAAGCTTCTCTGGGTTACAAACTACCTCTCTTTGTCCTCTGTGCTCTAGCAGCCCTGGCCAGGATAGTGATGTCACTATTCACAGCCAGCTGCAGGCTTCCACTAACCAGAAGTGGAAGCCTGAAGCTGGCTGTGAAGAGCAGGCTCTGTGAAACAGCATGATGAGAACTCCCCTTTAATGTTCCTTCCAGGCTTTTAAGAGACTGTCCTGTTCTGTACGCACCTAAGGTATTTCTTTTCTTCAAAGAGAATTGAGCAATACAAAGTTGTGTTGTCCTTACTGGTTGTATTAAAATACTTCGAAATTGTCCCCACTGCACTGTTTTTCAGCCAGTTTTGCAGATGGTTTTTCGGTTTTGAAAACCATTGGCAAACCGGCTGACAAACTTTTATACCGATCTTAATTGAAAATCTGTGCAGCGGTCTCCACTGCACGGATTTTCCGCCGGACAGTTTCTTGAACCACCGGCGGTTCGAAAAACATTGAGCATGTTCATTCTTCCGCTTGGTTTTCGGGCGGAATACGATCATTTCAATGTGAAGGAGGAGGGCTTATCTCCGTAAACAGTGTAAACGGCCCCAAAACAGTGCGAATACCGGGATTTCCGACCGGTATTTGCACTGTGCCGTGTGAACCTTAGTGAGAATTCAAAATTAGGAAACCCAAAGTTAATATTATTTGTTGATCAAGTCTGTTTTATTTACAACTGTTTGCTACATAATTGAATGTATTGTCAAATATATTGTTCCCTAAGCAGTTAACAACCATGTTTTTCAGTTAGATTTGAGAAGTAATGTTCTCCTTTCTCGTCTATAACATAAAAGTATCACTTAGTCAAGGAAGATGTCTAATAACAGTATATTTTCCTAAGTGTTGTCTTGTAATGATGCTGTTAAATCATGTTTTCAATGCACTGAAGTGAAAACTGTTTCTGTCTTACGTGCTTTAGCTAGCTGCAGAGACAAGTTACATGTATTTATTTAACTACTCCGTTCTTCCCAATTAATCTCCATGGTAACATAGTCACAGAGCACTAGCTGTGGAATCTTTTAGATATGTTTATTCTTTGAGAAGTTATTAATTCCAGTGGCTTTACTTCAGCTTTGGTGTTATCCACCCCCTTAACAGGTTCTTTGTTTATACAAGCTTTGAAAAGTCAATGTTTTAATTTACACAATATAGTAACTTTGAGACATATATATGTATATCTATATACCACACACATATATACTGTATATATAAACACACATTCATTTACATACAGTTGAGTCACATTAACATGACCACTTCCTACTTTCGTCGTTGGCAGCACATAGTTCATTAAGAAAGTCACGTGTCGTGAGCTGGCTTGGTGAATATATATTGTATTTGATATAAGCTGTCTGCAAACTTATCCCCCATTGCCGTATGCGTAAATGGAGGAAAATCATCAGAATTGCAAGAAGATACTGACTTTTAGACCAGGGATGGAGGTATTTCGGAAACTGTGCAGTTTGTCAACTGTTTGCATGCAGCTGTGGTGAAAGTGTATCGTGAGTGAACAAATGGCACATCGTGAATAAGGCTATGTTCACACGGCTTAAAATGGGACGTATTTCACCCCATATTTCTCGCCGGACTGCGCTAAATATGGAGTGAAATATGTCCCATTCATTACGGTAATCCACAGTTCTCTTATGAGAACTATGCATTACGTCTCCTCTTCCCACAATAATACGAGTGGGGAAAGAAGTGATATGTCAATTATTCACGGTGTATACGCGCCATGAATAATGTATTTCTATGGGGCCGGCGGGCTTCCGACCCCTCCGTCCCGCCCCCGCTCCAGAGCACAAGGCATAAATTGTGGGCGAACTATGTCCCGCAATGATTGCCGTGTGAACCCTGCCTAAGTGACATGGGAACTTTGGAGATCATACCTTTCTATGAGATTGAACATATTAGATAGTTTGAAAGGGGCCAAAAAAAAGACAATGTCAATCCATTCAGCCTTTTGACTAAATTTTGACCCAAAGGGGAAAGGGCAGAAACCCCCATGGGGGTAAACCCAAAATTGCCCTCTTTTAGAAAAAAATTCCTCCCAACCCATCTGGCAATCAAAAAATCCTGGGCAACGCTCCTTCTCTAGAATCCTAGTCACTATAACTTGTTATTTTATTACACCAGAAATTTATCCGACCCTTTTTGAACTCTGTTTTTTGAAAATCACCAACAAATTCTTCGGCAGAGAGTTCCACATCTCACTTTTTCTTACATAAAAAACCCTTTTTAGTTATTAAAACCTTCTTTCCTCAAGACGTAGAGGATCCCCTTGTTCTGGGTACAGCCCTGGGGGATAAATAAATCTTGGAGAGATTTCTACATTGACCTTTAATATATTTATACATATTTATGTCCCCCTGAAGCCGTAATGTCTCTAAACTAAATAACCCTCTTTCTGGGTACCATAGTCACCCCAGTCCTTTTATTATTTTTGTTGCCCGCCTTTGTACCTGTTCAAGCTCTACAGTGTCTTTCCTGTGAACTGTTGCCCCAAACTGTACACAATATTCCAAGTGTTTTCTGACCAGTGACTGAAGTGCACAGGGGATGACCGGCACACTTTGGTGAAGCAGTTCACCACCCAAATGAACCAGGGGAATATCAGACGTGTGTCTCCGTGTACGTCCTGGTGACGAATAAAATTTCTGAACGTTAGCAGATGGGAATAACTTTTTAACCGGGATTGGCCAGCAATTTTAAAAATCTGTATAATTTTTCAAACAATTCATGTTCAATTTCTCTGTAAAATTTTTCTGGTGTAAACACTTTTTATAACATGGTTTCTTGTCATATTTCCATGAAAAGCTACAGCAAATGACCTATAATCCCCTAAATTTAAAAGTGGAAACTTGAATAGTAGTTAAACTGGGCAGCACTGGGGTCCTGGTTTACATTCAGCTAAGGACATCTACACAGAGTTTGCATGGGTTTCTTCTCACACTCCAAAAACATACCTACTGATCAATGTGGAATTTAGATTTTGAGCCTGAACTTGAGCGATGACAATCTATGTACAGTGCTATAGAGTATGACACCAGTATAAAAAAGAAAATAAATAAAATATACTGGGACGGGAAGTGGAGATCATGTGAACACAGGAAAAGGGGAGAGATTGAGGTGACTAATGCTTATTTTATTTATTTAACCCAGTCAGGCCCTGTTTATGAAAGATTTGTCATGATGGAAAAAAAATTTAAGCATTTGATTTGTGACTTTATTACAAAACATACATAACAAGGTTGCTTATGGTATAATATATTTTTATCTGGAATCTGCACCAAAATCCCATTTATATGAATGGGAAATAAGCGTCGGATTTTTGTTAAGGATTCCTTGTTGAATTTTTCCATAAAAAATGCAACGTCTGAATATACCCTTGTTTCATAATTAACTTCACCCTCTTAAAAGAACAGATAGATCTCCAGTCTCACACTAGTAATAGGATATTGTGAAATGAAATTTTCTTGACCTTAAGCAGTTGGTTTGAGGATATAAAGTTTAAATGCCACTTGGGAACGAAAAAAAGAAAAAAAAAGAAAGAAAAAAAAAATCTACGGATGAACAAAGATGAACACGACCAGGGGCAAAATTTAGAAACAGTACCTCTAACATACTTCATGTATGTCAAGTGGCATACAGAAATGTAGCTGCTGATAAAGGAATTCCACGTTAGACCCCCAGCTCTTAGAGGATCAGAGATAAAGGCCAGAAGACGCAGGCATAAAAATGCAGTTTCAAGTTACGCCATGTTGGTTTCATATTATCCAGCTTAAAGTCCAAACACTTAATGTTGAAGATAATAATTTGGTACTGAAGTAACACTACTTCGATATTAAAAATCATAGAATACAACAACTAAATTAAGCAGGAACATTAGCAAATGCTAAAAAAATCTTTATGCTAAGATGGTACTTTTGCATAAGCAATATTATATAGTAAGCAGTATTGTCCATGGTGATGTAAGCAATCAACAAGACTATAATCTTTTGCCATGGCTATGTGGAGTCCAGCTGGCTTTAGTGACAGCAGACCTCACATGCAGCTACATACAATGTACAGCACAGCAGAGTTATACGCGCACCAGACTGAGACAGTATGATGTAAAAAACATCGGTATCTTTGAAATTTTAAAGGGTGAATGCTGCCACTTGCGGGAAACCCCTAACAGTTTCGATAGTTCTGTGTGATGTTTTTGAATAGGGTTTCAAACTAGAGTGATGTAATAAAAGGTAAAAAACTTTAAAAACTGTAAAGGTACACGTATCCACATTGATTGGTGTTTTTTTCAAAAAAAATAGTTAGCTAATTTGTGCACTGATAAAAAAAAAAAAAAAAAAAGCTTATTTCCCCATTCGGAAGTGAAAGCCCGACCCACCAATCAACTTTCCCTTTTTGGGGACCGAAGAAAACAGCGAAAAGGTTTTCCTCCCCCCCTGAGGAAGCAAAAATACACAAACGCGCGTCGTTGTGACAGGGCTTCCCCCACTTGGTCCGCCATTGGGTATGATATGTTGTGTGGCTTGTTTGCATATGTTTAAATTTTTTACATACTCTTTTTGAAGGGCCTTAGCATTGCCCAGGGGTTTTACTTATTTAAATTTTTAATATCATAAAAGTGCCCAGCATTGTAGCTTTAAAATACTTTTTTGTTGACATATCCCTTCCTGTCACATACACTGTATGTTTTTCCCCCTTTAACGCCTAGGGGGAACCCCTGCCTTTAATCGGTATTCTATATATCCCTTTACTGTTGGTTTTTTTAAAAAAATTTTCTGAAAAAAAAAAGATTGTTTTTTTTTTTTGATAATACTTGTTGTTTTTGTTGTCAACTTGTTTTTGAGGTGTTTGTTATGAAAGGGGGCCAGACACTTTATAGGTCACCTTTATGACATTGGGGGAAAGTTTTGTTGGTTGAATGTACAGCACAGCAGAGTTATACGCGCACCAGACTGAGACAGTATGATGTAAAAAACATCGGTTAAGTCTATTGAATATATTGAAGGTGAATGCTGCCAGCTTGCGGGAAACCAGTAACAGATTTCTGAGCTAGTTCTGTAGTAGTACTGTATATGAATATGGTTCAAGCTACTAGAGTGATGCAATCAAAAGGTAGAAAACATTAAACTGTAAAGGATACACAGATGATCCACAGTTAGATTTGGTGTGTCATTTTCAGAAAATATTGTTAGCTAACTGCTGATAAAACAAAAAAAAAAAGCATATTATCACCATTCGGAAGTGAATAGTCCGAGCCACCAATCAACATTCCATTTGCTTGGACCCAGAAGTAAACAGCAGAAAGGCTGAGGGAGAGGGCAGCGGCAGGACAGGAACACAGGTGAGAAGAGAGGGGAGTATGCTAGAAACATTTATTTTTTTTAAATGGAATATGCAACCCCTTTAATCTGTCTTAAATTGTGGTAGAAAAGTTATACAATTTCTCTTCACACCAATACATTATTGTACTGTCCAGTAAAATAAATAATAATAATAATAATATAAATCTCCACACAAATGAAAACATAGATATACACACACTAAGGGTGGCATGTATGAACGGGGCTGTGGCAGATATTTGGCGTCTTTTCAGCCTGATATCAGGCGCAGCCTCATTCGCTACATTAAATGTGCCGCACGCCATTATCAGGTGCATTACATGGCGTCCGCAGAACTTTGTAATGCGCCTGATTTCAGAGGGTGTGCGGGCGGCAGGGCGCACAAAACGTAGCGAAGCTATAGATTTATAGCTTCGTGGAACAGGTAAACCACTTTCAAAGTGGTATACCTTATCCCGAACTGTCGCCCGAGCACTAGAATGCGCCTGATTTATGACCTGTTGTAGAGCGGATTCATAAATCAGGCGCATTTTAGACTAATATTATGTGTATGAAATTTGGTGTTTAAACGGCAAATGTCATACATGTCGCCCTAAATGCATACATTTCCTAACATCTGAGCTTATGGGTGTCAGATGGAATCAGAGCCATCTTGTAAAAAAAATGTATGTGTTAAACATATCTTATTTTAACATGACAGTCTATGGGTGATGAATGGTAGCTATCGAGGGATATATTGGATGTATATGTTTTTCAGGTTTGTTTTTTTCTACCCAACAGGATATGATAGAAAACAAGTTCTTTGATATACAGGTTTATATGATTTTTATGCAGAAATTCTGTTAAAAATCAGAGAAAATATGGACAAGACTTTTTAAGAAACGGTTGAAGTTCTGCTTACCCCGCTGACATACAGTGAGTGACACCTTTCCCTACATCAGTGTGTAAACAGTGCAAACTGTCAATTAATGTATGTGCTTAAAGTAAGCACTACTTTCAGTTTCACTTCTAAGATATACTCTGCTTTTTACATCAAATCATATAAACCTATATATCACACAGCTCAGCTTCTTAGCCTTTATCATATCCTGCTTTCAGCTAGGGCTGCATAAATCACCTGACATTTTTTCTTTTTATGTCTCACACCATACATCTCCAGATATGCCGAGTTTAACATCCAGTTAAGAAAGGACACATCTGTTTGTTGCTGCAAAGTGTTTGATATGAAGATATTCAAATGCAACTCCAAATCTATACAAAGTACAGATTTTAGTGCACATTCATTGAAGCATTGCTGCTGCTTTTTTTATTTATTTATTTTTTAACGATGGATATGTCAACTTCACAGATTAAAAAATAAAATAGTGACTGTAGTTATGGATTTTAAAGCAGTTCCATCCCATTCTGCAGAAAAATCTACAAAAAAAAAAATCACAGCAGATTTGGTGCCAATTTTGGCTTTCCCACTGAAGTGGCAGGTCAATTTAAAGGCAGAGTTTTTTTCTCTTATCTCTTCTACTTTGCTGCTACTGTGAGATGCTGCAGATTTTCTACTTATAAGTCCATTGAAGAAAAATCACACCATACGTGTCTTATGTGCAGGCATCCTTAAAGCTTCTTTCTGGTGGAAAATCTGAAAATGTACTGTACAATGAAATATTACACACACACACTTGTCATTGTAGTATGAAACATCCTTTTATGCCAATATCTTTTTCTCTTGTCTACAAGGATGTGTAAATGAATGGTTTTTAGACACGGTGATTGACATCAGCATGTTACTCCATTTTTTGTCTCAAATATGCCTGAACAGACTTACCGTATTTTTCAGATTATAAGGCGCACATAAAAGCCTATGATTTTCTCAGAAATCAGAAGTGCGCCTTACAGTCCGATGGCCCTTATATATGAATCAATTCTTCACTTGGGTTTTGTTCAGAACGTATTAGTTACAGCTAATTTAGTGACACTTATTTGCAACTGATTTGTAACTGATTTCCGATCGTAAATACGTTCCGAATCAGTTACAAATCAGTTGCAAATTGTGTCACTAAGTGTGGCACGTATTTCGTGATGGAATTACAATCCCCATTCCTTACATGGGGTGATTCCGACGCGAAATATGGCCATTGTAAATCCAACTGTATTGCGGCAGCAATCCGCGGCGGCAATATGGCACGGAAATATGTACGTGTATTGATTTTTGTTACAACTTTACAAGTTGAGAGTTATTGTGAAAGTTTTGAATAAAGTTTGGCTTGCGGTCTGAGCTTCTTTTAATTTAATGTGCTGCACCTTATAATCCGGTGCGCCTTATATATGAACCAAAACGACTTAGCAGGCTCTCATCGATAATGCGCCTTATAATCCGGTGCGCCTTATAGTCCAAAAAATACGGTAAGTTGCATGGTTAAGTAGTCGCTTACACATATTGATATACTTATGTATCACCTCACATACACCAGTTGTTTCCTCTAAAAAAATATGTACATGGTTCAAAGGCCAAAGTGGTCATATACAATTTACTGTAAATACAAGGCAATACAGCAATATACAGTGGGGGTAAATAAGTGTTTTTTACACTGGAAATTTTGCAGGTATACTTCAACTGTGAAATACAGAATCTAAACAAAAAAAAAATCCAGAAAATCACATTGTATGATCTTTAAAGGGATAGTCCCATTTCAAGAAATCCTCTACTCTGGCTGATCATTGCTAACTTCGGTATGGCCCTGCATGTGAATGAGGAGGGCTACGCACACACTCAGCTATACTCAGAACTCCCATAAAAGTGAATGAGGAGGACGGAGCCAACGCTGCCCTCCTCATTCACATACACGGCCGAACCACAGCTAGCAATGAGCGGACAGAGAAGAAGATATTACAAAACGGGACTACCCCTTTAAGTAATTAATTTGCATTTTATTATATGAAATAAGTATTTGATCACCTACCAACCAGCAAGAGTTCTGGCTCTCACAGATCTGTTAGTTTTTCTTTTAGAAGCCCTCCTATTCTGCACTCATTAGCTGTATTAATTGCACCTGTGTTACCGATATAAAGGACACCTGTCCACATAATCAATCACACTGCAACGTCTCTACCATGGCAAAGACAAAAGAGCTGTCTAGGACACCAGGGACAAAATTGTAGACTTACGCAAGGCTGGGATGGGCTACAGGACAATAGGCAAGCAGCTTGGTGAGAAGGCAACAACTGTTGACACAATTATTAGAAAATGGAAGAAACACAAGATGACTGTAAATCTTCCTCAGTCTGGGGCTCCAAGCAAGATCTCATCTCATGGGGTAAGGATGATTCTAAATAGGTCAGGAATCGGCCCCGAACAACACGGGAGGTCCTTGTCAATGACCTTAATAGAGCTGGAACCACTGTCTCAAAGATTACTGTTAGTAACACACTACACCGTCACGGATTAAAATCCTACAAGGCCAGCAAGGTCCCCCTGCTCATGTCAGCACATGTCCAGGCCCATATGAGGTTCACCAATGACTATCTGGATGATCCAGAGGGGGCATGGGAGAAGGTCATGTGGAACTTTTTGGAATCAATAAGGATGAGTACGACCCCAATAACACTGTCCCAACGGTAAAACATGAGGGTTGAAACATAATACTTTGGTAGTGCTTTTCTGCAAAAGGGATAGGTATGAGGCCATGTATTGTGAGATTTTGGCCAATAACCTCCTTTCCTCAATAAGAATTTAAGATAAGTCATGGCTGGGTCTTCCAGCAGAACAATGACCCAAAACACACAGTCAGGGCAACTAAGGAGTGGCTCCATAAGAAGCATTTCAAGGTCCTGGCGTGGCATAGCCGGTCTCTAGACCTGAACACAAGCGAAAATCTTTGGAGGGAGCTGAAATTCAATGTAGCCTAGCAACATCCCCGAAACCTGAAAGATCTGGAGATGTGGGCCAAAATCCCTGCTGCAGTCGATGTAAACTTGGTCAAGAACTACAAGAAATATCTGACCTCTTTAATTGCAAACAAAAGTTTCTGTACCAAATATTAAGGCCTGTTTTTCTATTGTATCAAATACTTATTTCATGCAATAAAATGCAAATTAATTAGTTAAAAATCATACCATATGATTTTCTGGATTTTTTTTTTTTAGATTCCGTCTCTCACAGTTGAAATGCACCTACGATAAAAATGACAGACTTCCCCATTCTTTGTAGGTGGAAAACTTGTAAAGGTGCCGATGTACCAAATACTTATTTTTCCCAGTGTGGAAGAAAAACCCTCAGTGTAGGTTTCAAACTTGGAATTTTTTTGACAAAATTGATCAGTTTACATACAACCAATTCTAATTCAGCGTCAAACTCTAAACAAGGCTAGACTAGATAACATTCAAATGTAGGATGTTGTTGCATAGCAACTTCACATCCTGTTATTATGAACGCACTGCATTACTTCAGTCTGCAAATAGATACAACTTTTTGCGGCTCTAACACACCGTTCAGCTACAAGTGTAACTTTAGGTACCTGTGCTCCAGTGCAAAGTCTGTAGCAGACTCCCCCACCAACAAATTGGCCCTTTAGAATATTAGGCCACGTCTACACTTCAGAGTATAAATACTGTTCGGTTTCTAATTAGAATCCCATCAGTATTTTACAGTCAGTTTTGTCCCATTTATTGCCATGACTTTTAAATTTTGGGTGCCCCCTGCCATAGAACAGTCCTATAATCTGCCACTTTCTGGCGGATTATAGAACACGTTCTAAATATTTTGGTCAGATTTCGGATTTGAAATCTGACCTGGGAAAATCCGAGCTCTGTAGACAACAGCTCTAATCTTCTATTGCGGTCTATGGGGAGGGTTTACATTCAGATTTTTATGGATTGTAAATACTGAATCCACTTTAAAATCTGACTGTAAACCAGTCAGTGGAGACATAGCGGTAGTGTCTACCTATGTAGCAGAGAGGCTTTGAATCCCCTCAGGTCTGAGGGATTCATTTAACTATTACCTACTGTATTCACCACCTGTAAGAGGCCGCACTTTTCTTTAATAAAGGTGAGTACACATGGGATCAGGGCCCTCAATACCAAGATTTTTCTCTATTTTCATTTGCATCTCCTCCATTGCTGGCCAACCTTCCCATTTTTCCTTCTGTTTTTCAAAGCCTTACATATATCCATGCAATGATTCAAGGAGCAAATTGCCTGGAGAACAAGGAGCCCACAGAATCTTCTGGGAGCCATTCAGGACCAATGATCTGTATCCTTATTGGTTGCAGTTAGAAGTGTCTATATAACAGAACACCCATGGGTCCCGGTGTACATCAGTGGTAACAAGTGGACTGTGGTGGTCAATTTCTTACCATATAGTTGTGTGGTCCTTTGTAGTGTGATATAGTAGGGTCGCTGGTCTCGTGTAGCTTTGCTACTGGTCCAGCTTTTATTGCACTAGTAATAATGCCATCATGGGTACAGGTGACACACATCACTTTATAGCCCAAGCTCCAATTCTAATAGCACTACTATATTTATATCTTTGCCACTGTTTTGTGTGTCCTGAGGAGGGTAGGACAGATGAATAGTGATTGCCCATCCTTTTAAAGGATTGTAAGGGGATAAACCACAGGGTAAACTTGAGTACATTAGTAAATTGGATTACATACTGTGCCATGCTTATTTATTTGTATTCACTAGAAACAAGAGAACTTTCAATATAAAGGTTTTTAAACTCCATTTATCTGCTTATGTTTCTTGGCCTAAAGATGTACTGTATGTATTGTGAATAATGAAATCCTACATTTGCTTTATTCCTTACTATTAACTCTTTAAGCAGTAGAAGTTCAGATCAGACTATGTTATTACTTGCAAATGTGAGCATATTTAATAAAATATACATCTACCATGTATGAACGTCTCTTGTTAATTTACTGGTCATACCATAAAATGCCATTACTTGTATAAACAGAATTTTTGACAAATAAACTATACAATTTGTTTTATAAAATGAATGAGTAAGGGTTGTTTCTAAATGCTACTTTATAAGCAATAACATTTTTGACGGCAGTTGGGTTCACTTACTAATATTGTGTTTAGGCAGAAGATTTTATGCCAGTATAGAACTAGAATTCATTTTATCAAGTGCAAATTAGACCATTTATGATAAAGTAGAGAATAAACCTAAAAC
This sequence comes from Phyllomedusa bahiana, assembly GCA_025379985.1. Lineage (NCBI taxonomy): Eukaryota > Metazoa > Chordata > Amphibia > Anura > Hylidae > Phyllomedusa > Phyllomedusa bahiana. The sequence goes on from JAODAL010001005.1 coordinate 188,472, forward strand.
ATTGTTATCAATTAAGTACCATCGACAAGTAATAATAGAAAGTCAGTGATGTTACATATTACTTGAATTAATGTCAGCTGAATCTTTAGATCTGTATATATGATTGACTAGAACTGTAATTTTAGAAAAAAATCATTAAACAATTTACAGAGTTCGCCAAGCATTTATATGGAATTATCCCATACTTAACTAAACACAAAAAGTCCAAAAAGTAGACTCATAACGCAGTTTAATGCAATATATAATGCAAAAAAGGGGTCATCCAACATTATAAAAATATGGCTGCTTTCTGCATGAAAACAGCGCCACACCTAACCATAGTTTATATCTGGTATTGCAGTGCAGCTCTATTAAAATGAATAAGGTGGCGCTGCAATACCATGTGCAACCTGTGGACAGGTGTGGTACTGTTTTTAAAGGCAAGAAGCCATGTTTTCCAGACAACCTTATTAAAGACATGACTAGATATTTTACCTCTTACATACAAGCAAGGCTTTTTTTCATCAAACCTGTTAAACATGGAGTCAATTAATGAATCCCCTCTTTTTTGTCCTCTCATTTTACAAGATCTAATCTTTATAGGGAGAAAGTACAGCTTTTCTATAGTTAGAGGGTCTTAAAATTGAAAGACTGAACTAAAAATGTCATTGGAAGTGAAAATTTACGATCTACCCACATTTGCATGTTCAAATTGAAAGAACAAGCTTTTGCTGAAATTCCGCCAATGTTCCATTTTGCTCACGTGCTGAGTTATGTCTTCCATATAGCAGAGCATTTTTCGGCTTTATAATGTAAACATACGGTTAATGTCTAACCCAGGAGATTTACTCATGGTCCCCTTTCATTTCAGTCACCTCAGTAAAACGAAGTGTGCATGTTAACTTTTACCACTCAGACATGTATTTGGCAGCCTGAGAAATGACAGAGCTGTAATGGACCTTTGAAAACTAGTGACCATAGGAAATTAGGTCTGGCAGGGATTTAACCCTTCATGAATCACTCTGGAACTGTTTTTAGAACAAGTGTTCTTCCCATTTTAGATATGTTTGACATCTAATTAGTTTAAAAAAACAAGAAGCCAAAAAGTACTATTATTCCTGAAAACAAAATACCTACAAGCGGCAACAGGGTTTTAACTTCAACAAAGCGATTGTATGTGTAGATAGAAAAGCCTATTGACAATGCCATAGAGTAACAAAAGGAAAACAAGGATAAAGTGTATTCTTTCACTCCGCATGAGTCTTCTCCTTTTGCAGGAAAAACCTGAGAGCTCAATAAGAAGGGCCCTAAACTAATTGCAGGAGGCATATAATAGAATTTGCCTTCAGCCTGGCCTGTAACAAGTTACAGGAATCCTCACTTCACACCAGGCAGTTCAGCCTACTCATTTACTGTCTATTATGGAAAGCTCATCCTCGAATTTTATTACATACCACTTTATTGCTTTCATACCTATTTTCACTATAAACTGTTTTAGTGAGGAGGGAGTGACAGTCTGTAAAGAAATGCACTGGAAATCAGCAGAAAATTAGACTTCAAGGAGTCCATGCAATTAAGGCTCATCTCATTATATGTGACAGTTTTATTACTGGTGGTCCTTGTTAACACATTTCCAATGCGCAGGGAGACAAGTGTACAAGTTTGTTTGGATTATTTGATTTACAGGGTTTTTATCATATAATAGTGGTAAATAAACAAGAATATTTTTATTTATCAACTTTTGATTGTTAGCTCTTTTTTAAAGCTCCCCCTTCTACTTCTAGCTTAGGTTATTAGATCAGCACGGGAGTCATTGTTATAGGTATGATATACCCTACACAGCTAATACATAATATGCTAAATAATATACAGATATAATATACAGATAAATCATTATCCATAATATTCATGTAAGTAAATAACTATAAATTTATGTACAAGATAATACAAATGAGAAAAAATATGCGGTTATAACATCTACAGTCAGTTAGTTCTCTGGCATGAAGTGTGAAAACAGCATTCTGGTATCACAGATGTGTTTTTCACACTTGTGTCATATCTTCCTATGCCTGAGAAAGCATGCTGATACCACAATAAAACATTTCCTGTAGCAGAGGATTTATATTAGATGATAAACCCAGCCATAGAAACAACTCTGCCTTTCCTATATGAATTACACACATTCCAGGCGGTATCTCCTCTTCCACTCCAGCTCTTTCTCCCTCTCCATATTCTCATTTAATGACCCTTATAGGTTCCTATGTTCCATTGTGTGCTAGAAAGCAAGCCAGTTCGCTCTCTCAAGGCTGCAGTATCACTTCAATTGCAGTTATGGCATGTTCACCTTTATAACACAGTGATATATTACCACTGGCTACTTTTATTCTTTCCAGATTGAACACAGTTGTAGCCCTTATGTGATAAATCTCAAGGGGGTTTATGGTAAGGAAAAAGCTTTCCCTTCAGAAATGAAGTAAAGCACTGCACACACTGGCACAAGTCCCAAGTATTATAAACTACCTTATATTCATGTTCTTGGGTCTCCAAAGCACACAAAGCCACAGCTCGAAGCATACTGTAATGTATACTGTATATACTGTATAGCAGACAATGTGCCATCAATGATTTATAGGGTCATCAGATGTACTCTCTTCACGGATACCATCTCAATCCAGAACAGCAGCATCAATGCCCATTATTTGCTAAAAGACTCGATTTGGCCACGTGTGATCACATATAAACTTGAGCAGCACTTAAGAAGTGAGATCATAAAGGAATTAGCTTACCTCTGTAGGATAATTTGACCCTTGGCACGTTATTTTTGACATTCTGACAGTTCACCCTTGTTGTTAGTGATACTCCCAAGAAAAGAAATGCAATCCCAGTAAAAGAGCCCATGCTGAGGAACAGTCAGATCTGGAGGTCCCTTGTGCAGCTTGGTGTCCCTGCTGCAATCTTGCTTGAATACAAGGGGTCTTAGAAGTCGGGGGAACAGGTGACTTAGGTCAGTATCATTGCAGCAGTATAGTTAGAAGAATAAATCCCCTAATCTCTCCTTGAGGAGCAGGCAAACTTCATAGATCTGGAGGAATAATAAGGCAGCAGGCACTGGATCATGAGGCACAACTGTTGTGTGGAGAGCAGACATGAACCAGTGCTGCAGTGCTGGAGCTTAAAGATCCATTTGTTTCAGAGGAGATCTGGTGGAAGAAACTAATCCTGTGCTTCAGTAAGTGTGTGGGAGCTGAAGGAGTGCAAAATGCACAGAAAGGAGCCCAGAGAACAGTGCTGCTGACTTTTCCTGTCCACATGCAGAGAGATGACACAGGATCTCCCAGACAGGTTTTCCCTACTACAGCAAAGGCAAACTGACAATGGGAGAACAGGCAAGCTCAACCCACTGCCTTTCCCTGCTGTCAGACGACACATGCAAAAACCATCTAGGAGAGATGAGAGGAGGGAACAGAGACCTGCACCAAGCATGTGAAAGGCAAAGCAGCCACATTTACCTTTAAAGGCACAAGCTTCAGTAGTTTCTGCAAATGGGTAACTGACTTATACTGTCCATCCTGTAAACCAAGTCTCACTGCACATTTCATGGACATGAAAGTAGTTAAAGGGCATCTCCATAAACTTTATGAGACTCATGTTAAATAAGCCTCAGTGGTGGGAAATGTTGTAAATGTGTCTTTAACATACTGTCCATTCATCTAGAATATTTGGTCACTGCTCCAATACTTAGGCTGGTTTCACATGTTGTGTTTCCCAACTGGATCAAAAATGCATGTGTACAAAAATGCACAAAGTAACAACAAGAGCGTTTTTTTTTTTTTTTTTAAATGCATGCTTTTTAAATGCGCTGGTTGCAAATTAACTAATTTAGAACACATGTTAAATTTAAGTCAATTAAAAATGCATGCATTGTTTTATTACTTGTCTTTTTAATGTAGCGTGAACCCAATCTTACATCATGTGACATGATGTATTTATAGAGGCTCCTATGAATGCAATAACAGTAATGTAAAGGACACAGACATGTACTATATTAATAAAGCTAGGTTCACACGTTGCATTTTTCAAGTGTATCAAAGCAACAAAAAACGCATATTTTTCATTAAGGCTTTGTTCACATGTTGTGTTTTCTACTTGCATTTTTATTGCAGTTGAGAAATGCATGCACTAACGCATTTGTTTTAATATGCAAGTGGTTAAGTAAGTTACTCATGTGTAACACTAGTGAAATCTGGGTTAATTAGATTTTAATTAGATGTAGCTCAAAAAACACAACAAAAACAAAGCGTGAACCCATCCTTACCTAAATATCACCTGTATTTCTAATTAGAATTCCCAAACTACCTGCATTAAAACATGTGCTTTTCTCAAAAACTGGTGCACTTTTACTGAATGTATTTTTATGTGTTTTTTTAAACACTTGCATTCTCTTTGTATGTGCTTGACTCTGGGCTAAAGACTTGGTGGAAATAGCTATAGTATTAATAGACTTCAGAGGTGCCAGCCATTGTGCATGAAATGTTTCCAAAAAATTTCAGCTACATAAAAGCCTCAGAAATTTACAATATCTGAGATATCTTTCCTCATTTTTTTGAAAATGTCTCACAGCTTAATGAAATTGACCCCTACTCCTTTTTTTAACATATGATGCTTAATATATTTGACCCCCTCCCATGCCTCTTTAAGGGCCACACTTCCTGCCAATCCTGATGGGAATCCCCTAGTTAGTGCTCTATTCAAGACAAGAGTCGCTCTGCTGGGGATTAGAAATCATATTTGCTGATTCTCCACAGGATTCGAACAATTCAAACATATCTAGACACTTGCAGCCTCCTCTAAATCCCTTGATTATTTCATTAGTCAAATTACACTAGTCTCAGTTCCCTGTGCTGGGCAAGAAAGCAAAAGGTTTGCAATAATGTGTCAAATCCCCTTTCAATTGAAGAGATACAATTTTCCATGCTATGCTTCTAGTCAATTACTCCTGTAAACACCGGAAAAGTAAGCCTTTCACAAACAAGATAGTCAAAGCAGGTTGAGCATTTGCCCTCTAATATGTTTAAATTGAACAAATTGCAGGGGCTATGAAATCACGTAATCTAATTGCAGTACCCTGTAACCCTCTCTCATTAATGCATGGAAAAGAGAAAAAAAGCTACAAAATCTTTCACCCCAGCAGGTCACATTTTTAAAGTGGCATAACTGTGATTTTAATTAATCAGTGCTAGAGTCTAATACTGTAAAGACGTAATTTCATGGTGAAGGAAAACCCAGCGCATCCTGTCATCAGTGCTATTAATGGCTCACTATAGTACACAATAGGGAAAGATGCACAAACTCTTCTGCTTCCTGGCCCATACTCATCACTCCCACGGTTTTACATCTGCCAAATTTAACAATTCTATTGATCGGTGCGGTATTGTGAAAATAAAATGACCGTTGAAAAAAAAAAAGGTTGATTTTGGTGATTCCCACACTTGTTATATTTAGAAGCAGGAATACTTTCATGCTTCAGGCATTGGATTAAAGGTCTTCAATGACAAGAGGCTCCTGTCTGCGTTGCAGGGATTACTACAGACATTCACTCTGTAAAGGAATTCATGCCATTTTGAGATTATTTGCTGCATTTGCCTAATTAATTTTTCCCCCATTATACAATTCAGAGAGGGCTATACACAATACAAATGATGCTCCTTTTCTGGTGTGGAACTGACTATACCACACTGAATATGCAAATGGAGTCATTACATTACATTACAGCTATCATGAAGAAAGGTCACCATTCACAAACTCCTGGCACACAATAGTGAATCAAAGAATCTGTACATGAGAGTAATTTGTTCAGTGTCTAGTACATAATTACTTGTAGCCTTAACCTTTTGGAGTGTGTGCATGTTTTTGAAACAAATACTGCTCTGAGCTTATGTTGTTGCATTATTCTGGTAATACTATACATTCGGCTGTGTAATGGAGAACATGATGGAGGATGTTATATGTATATTGTACAAAAAATTCAAACAAAGGCAATTCTTCAATACAGCTATCAAATCCTACCCAGAGAATGCTTCATTTTGTAAAAAAAAAAAAAAAGAAAACTACTGACCTCCTAAACAGTCACAAAAATGGCAAAAATCAAAGTGCCTTAGATGTAGACTTTTCAATACATCACTTAGATGACATCTGGCCTCAATATTTCTGAGCTAAGAAAAAGTAGTTACAACACCAACAAAAGCAACACAAAAACTCAGCAAAACATTGTGTGTAAATCCAGTCTGATGTAGAGTCTGATAATCTGATTATCCAGCCTTTGTTTTCAGCACAAAACTGCATTATATTACCCTCACAGGCCCAGCTCTTCTGATTAAAGACAAAAAGATTCAAAATTGGTATCAACATTTTAGTTTGAATTGAATTGTATTCATATTTACATTTTCCCATAACTAACCAGTAATCCTGAAAATTGGGTAATCTAACACTATCAAACACCACTGATGCCATTATAAAGGGATATTACATTGTATGTTGTATGCTGTTCTGTTGTTATAGTCACTGATGACTGTTTTTCTTTTGTTTACGTGTGTTGTTATTATTTTTACCTAATGTTAAAAGAAAGAAAATAAAAAACAATGGGGGAAAGCAGTGGGAGAAACAAAGCAGAGCTGCATGTAACAAAGAAAAGGCAAATGGCAAGAGCCCCCTACAGGTTTATGAAGTGGCAGATCTTAAGATAAAGTAAAGCATGGCAAGGAAGACATATGTCCTTGTTAGCACTCGAGTGCTAACAAGGTTAAGCAGAATGTAAAAGAACCATCAAAAACCAGCAAGCCACAAACTTAGCTGACTGTGGATTAAATAGCCAGGTGCCAGGAACTGGCTAGAGTAACCTGCCAGTAACCTGCCAAATCATGAAATCATGGATCTGTATATAAATGTATGTGTATACATGTGTGTGTGTGTGTGTGTGTGTGTGTGTATATAAAGGAGACATTACCTGTTGGAATGTATCATTTAAGAACAGTTGTAACCGTTTGAAAGTTTCCCTCAAATATAAAGCATGTGTAGTAATAATAACAATAATTTTATTTATATAGCGCCAGCATATTCCGTAGCACTTTACAATTTAGGGGGTATAAGTCCAAAAAAACCAAACATAATACAGAAAAAGCTACTTACAGATCAGACATAAGGCGCAAGAGCTTACAATTTATTAGGGTGCATGGGTGAGACAAAGGGTCAGAAGTGGTCAGTTTACACAATGGTCTAGCCATATAGAAAGACAAATGTAGACACCAGCTCACCTGGCCGAGGATGCACAAACTTGAGACAATCATATGGTAATCGATAAAGAAGACGTCCTCCAAATAGCACTAACTTTATTTCACATAGGAGATAAAATAACAGACACCCGCAGCTCTAAAGCTAATACGTTCGCTTTGGAGCTGCGGGTCTCTGTTATTTTATCTCCTATGTGAAATAAAGTTAATGCTATTTGGAGGACGCTGGACATCTTCTTCTTTATCAATGGTCCAGCCATGTTGCATAAATAAGGGGTGGTTTACATAAAAAAGTGGATGAACCTGCCACCATACAGTACATCTATATACATGTGTATATGATATCTAAAAAATCTAATTGAATTAACAGATTTTATGAGAGTTCTCTTAGAAACAAGTTACAGGAGATAACCTGTATTAGTAAATGTCTATAAATTGTTACTTCCTTTCCCAAGCATGGGGGGAAGGAGAAAGTTTTATTAATCCTACAATAATATAATGAGAAATTGGTAATAGGTAATTGAATTATACTTAAATGAATAGCTTTAAATGGATTTTTTTTTTCTGTGATAAGTTTGCATGACTCAATAGAATGCAGATAACTCCGTAAATTTAGTAAAATAGATTGTCATATGTTATTACCAGGCACAGGTTGTCATATACTGTATGTATTGCCAGGGAATCCTTTACTGTTAATGAATATGCCCCAGATTTTATACGGAGCCAGACTGAGTTGATTTTTTTTTTTTTTTTTTTTTAAATCACATTCCTTCCCAACAACCGAAAAATCATGACATGCTATGGGGAACTCCATATGTATAAAGGTATTCTTCCAAAGAAGCCCTGTTTTTGTAGATATGGAATTCTGTGCAGTACATGAAGTCTGTAGCTCTTTAGGCTGCCATACAGACTCCTTATGCAAAGCTTTATCATGTGCATGAGCCTGTACTTTTGGTTTTTCTGCATTTTTAACTTTCCATAGTTTTGCCAAAATACTCCTTATGTTCTAATCATTAGAATATACTGGCCAATTACAGTTACAGAATGCTGAACAAGGATAATTTAAACAATGGTACCAGAAAGAGGTTGTCCAACATAAAAAAACAAACTTAAAAATAGCAGCCCATTGCCAAAAAATGCACTCACCCAAATTGATCCAGTGTTGAAGATTTGGTGGTCATTCTGATCTCCGGTCAGTCTGCAGAAATGTACTGCATTCAGTTAGGGACCATAGCAATCACATGGCATTCTGTTGGCATTCCACTGATGGAAATGACAGTGGTATGTCAGTTTACATATGTCTGCTGTAGCCAGCCAATGGCCTCCATAACCACGTGACTGCTGAGGCCACTGATTGGCTGCTGCAGTCATGTGCTAACCATATATACACAAAGACTGGATTGACCACTGGAGCTCTACTTCTGGGTCAGTACTGGATTGAAAAGGTGAGAAAGCTTTACTTTATATCTCTTCCCATGGGATGAATTCTTGGTTTTGGCTAAGGCTTGGTTGGAGGTTTGCAGATACCCATACAGATGTGTCAAAAATTAAAAGAGAACAGATAGTAGGAGCATGCTGCACTATTTTTTCTGTTAAAATGATGGCCACCATAATGTAAATCATTATAGTTAATCGCGTGTATGGTGTTTTTGCATGTTACTGATCCTGTGCCACCTCTGCAATGGAGGCTCCAGACGACACAAAATGGTCTGATACATCTATTTCCACTCCGCTGTACCCTGTATTTAATAGATAGAGGACAGCGCGTAAAATAGTGAGTGAGATGGACTTTTTCATCCTTATTGCATTAGCACATTTGTTAGTTGCAACTGTTTAGGGGAAGCTGGGTGACGAGCCAGGTTTCTGTAATTTCTTTTGTCATTAGAAGTTGTCCCCAGTAGTCACAGTTAATAAGGTTAACACAGCTTATTCAAGCTGTAATTGCGGGACGGATTTCGGCCGCAATTACGGCTTGAATAAGGGGCGGGGGCGCAGCTCCCCGGCCCCATAGACATCCATTATCCATGGCGCGTATCCCGCCGGGATAATGTGCATGTCACTTTCTCACCGCCTGGCGTATTCGCTGAGTGGGGAGAAGAGACGGAATCCAAAGTTCTCTATGACAACTGTGGATTACCGTAATGGCTGGGACAGATTCCAGCCGTACTGCAGCGCAAATACGGCGTGCAAAATGGCTGGAATCAGTGCCCAAAATAAGCCGTGTGAACGGCCCTTATAGGTTCACAAGCAGCAAATATGCTGTGACTATTCAGTAAATCTGCATATAACTTCCAGAGTGCCAGGCACATGTACTGTAGAAACCAGAAGAGAAAGTTGTCACAATGTAAGAGCTGTACCAGCCTCTATAAAGAATCATACATCCCAAGCAGTCCCCGAATTACAAATGGGATCGGGAATGTAGGCTTGTTCTTAAGTTGAATTTGTATATAAGTTGGAACAGGTATATTTATTACATGTAACTCCAGCACAAAAGTTTTTTTTTTTTTAGTTTCGGATAGTGCAGGGAAGGGTTTTTACATTCGTTTTTCTGTATGTACCCCTGTTAAGAAGATTTCCCCTCATGTGCTGCTGTGGCATGCTGGAACTTGTAATTCCACAGCTACTATCTGCTATGGAACATGGAACTACAAGTTCCAGCATGCCCAATAAGTCTCCATTTGTAACTAGGGGACAGATGTAAGTAGGATCGGTGTAATTCGAGGACTGCCTGTATATTACTTTTCTAAAAGAAGAAATTCAAGCAGAGAGATTGTACCATTTATAAAAACTGATTTATGATTTATTGTAAATACAAATGTCTATAGAGTATTATAGTTACTAACTATAACTAATAGAGAGAGTTTGAAATGATCTAATATCCAATTAAATAAAATTTCCTCATTACATATCCAAGGGCATTCATTACTACAAATAACTGTTATGTCTATTAACAATGAATTTGGTAATCTAGAAAATGGTTTCATTCAATAAAACCATTACATACATATCAAATATCTCTAAAACAATTCAACAAGACAGGATACAAAGAAAATGCTGAAATCACATCCTGGGGATTTTTTTCACACAATAGATTGTGCTGTGTATTAATCATCAAGTCTCCAAATTAAACTGGACACCAAACTGCTTAGTAAGGTCTCCTACTAGCAAGAAATAAAGGGTGGCTAAAAAGGAGTCATCGACTGCATGACAGAAACAACTGGTGGTGTATTTGTCACTCTCTAAACTGTGATGTGTGTCTGGAGAGTGATGGATGGCATTGTGCTCTAGGTAAAATCATCTGGGTCTAGTCAAAATACCATTGCATACGTATTCAATTTTAATAGAATGGCCAATTTTTAACCCCACAAATTAGGTTACTTTTTTATGGCATTGTTGAATCGAACCTGTCATGAGGTATGGTAAGATTCTATTTAAAAATACAAACAAAAACAACCCTATATAACGCTAAGATATCCCAATGTCCTACTCTAAAGACCTACCTATCCAAATCAAGGGGAACCTGTCCCAAAAAGGACGACCCCTACCGGAACCTACCCTATCACAAATATATCCAAGTATACCCTACCACTAAATACCCAATATACAAATATAGATCCAATATAGTACTCTCCGCCTACAAGGGCTATAGATAGCAGCACAAATCGCCAGCAGCACCAATAGTTAGGTCTTATATGATTCAACACAAAACCCCTCAATAGGCCTATTGAGGGGTCTATTGAGGGGTCTTGTGTTGAATCATATTTGTATACTGGGTGTATTTGGTAGTAGGGTGTAGTAGGATATATTTGTGATGGGGTAGGTTCTGGTAGGGGTCATCCTTTTTGGGACGGGTTCCCTTTGATTTGGATAGGTAGGTCTTTAGAGTAGGACATAGGGATATCTTAGGGTTATATAGAGTTGTCTTTGTTTGTATTTTTAAATAAGATTTTCTAACCCCAAAAATTAAAAATTTAGTCAAGAAATTTTTTTATGCCTTTTAAATTTTTTAAATTGGGTATTTGAAAAATTTCTTGGCGCCCGTTTTTTCCCTTTGGGGTTTTCCCTCCCCTTTTTTAAAATTTTTTGGGGGTTTTTTTTTCTGGAAAGGTAAAAATTTTAAAAACAAAAGGGTTTGCATGTTAATTTTTTGGCAAAGCCCCAAAAAGGAATATTCCAAACCCGTTTCCCCTCCCAAAAAATTTTTTTCCTGGCACCCTAACTCCTGCCCGCAAAACATGGTTACCCGCATTTAAAAGGTGCCCACATGGGAAGAAAATTTCCCCTAGTAGACAACCTGCAGCACTTCTACAGCTAAATGTAATGAAGCAAAACGGGAACAAAAATTTTAAAAATTTTTGGCAGATTAAAAGTTGTGCTACTGATTTGGGCAAAAGTCAAATTCGACCTGAATCCAAGCACTTTGGTTTGGGTCAGACTTATTAGACATTCGCCATCACTTCCGTTTACCATAATTCTGAGCCTATGGGAAAGTAGCTGAAAGTTACATCGGGCTAGACACAAAAATTTCTGGGAACAGAAATTTTAAAGTTTGAGAAATGTTATTAAAAGGTTTAAAAAAAAAAAAATCAAGCTCAGGATGTCCCCAATCCAATTTCCCCAATTTTTTTGGTTTTTTTAAATCAACTCAAATGGGGGTGATATTTTTAAACACACCAAAGAAGATTTTGATCCAGTTTGTAGCGAAGATTTTGGTGAAAATTAAAGTACAAAAGAGAAATTTTAGCACAATTTTTTAAAATAAAAAAATCCCCCAAACCACGATGCTGCAATTTTTTTTTTTTTTTTAATTCTTAATGACCGCATACATTTTCTGGTATGTTATGGGTACATCCTAATGCTGGTAAGGGAGAATGGAGAAGGCTCACTTGCTGAGCCCGCTTCAAACGTGGCTGGTAATTACAGTTGACACCGGGGGCGTTTTTAGCAGGGATTTTTGTACAGATCAGGGCCCCCCGCTGTTTTTACCCTTTAAGGAAAAATCTATCATCTAAAAGATTGAAAAAAATGGGGGCTTAAATTTTTTCCCCCAAACGATCATTTCCGGGGACTAAAATTGAGGGATGATGAGCATTTGCAGTGGCAGATGAAAGTCTAATAAAGGCTTCAGCAGCTTTCCATAAAACCCGAAAGAATAAGACGGGCCCTCTTTTTTAACACTTTTTGTAAATTTTGGGCGACATGTATGTGCAATTTCCCCCAAATTTTTTTTGCATAATAAAAGTGTAGAATGCGGTTGAAAAAATGAAAACCCGGTTCCCCCCTGGGGGTTTTTAAAAACAGGCACATTCAAAACCAGAAAAAACTATTCTGGCTGTTTTAAACCACTTTTTAAAGTGGGTTTTTTCCTTTTTCCAGCCCGTAACGTGCCTGGCATTGCCGTACTAAAGTAAAAAATGTGGGGAGAATTGTACGGTTTTTAAATGGGACATTTCCCAGGGACACCTCCCGGGTCCGGCGCATTACAAAGGCCACGGGCGTTTTTGTAAAAGCGCCTGGTACTGGCATGCAGGCAATTTAAAAATATAGCGAACGGGGCTGCGCTAGATCTTGGGCTGAAAAGACGCCAGACTTCTGCCACAACCTTGTTTATACATGTTCCCTTATGTATTTAATAATTGCACCCCTTAGTTGTCAAGTACACTAGGAGTCTACATGTACAAGTGAAAAAAAACAAAATAAAAGTAAAAAAGAAAGTACAACGCCTCCTTTTGCCATTTTACAAATAAAAAATGCTTCACATAATTAGCATAGCCGCATCCATAAAAGTCTGATCTATTAAAATAGAATATCTTTTATCCCATAGGGTGAACACCATAGAAGAAAAAAAAATGGACTAAAAAATGATCAGTACATTGCATGTATCCCAAAATGGTACCAATACAAAAACTACACTTCATTCTACAAAAAGAAAAAAAAAAAAAAGTCTTGGATCCATAGATGGAAAAACCAGAGCATTATTGGTAGCAGAAAATGGTGCTGCAAATTTACAATAGAAAATATTTTTATTTTTTGAAAAGTACTAAAATATATCAAAAACCCCTACGTATTTGGTATCACCTGAATCATACTGACCTACAGAGTACAGATAACATGTTAATTGTACTCAGTGAACTCTATAAAAATGAAACCCCTAAAAAAATGGCACAATCAATGTTTTTCTCACATTCCAACACATATAGATTTTTTTGAGAGTTTCCTAGTACATAAAATGGTATGGTCAGCGACACTATTAAAAAGTACATCTTGTTCTGCAAAAAAATCAAGTCCTCGTATGCCTATGTGTAACGAACCTAGGTAGAGGATCCACTGGACCACCGCAATCGGTGATACGGGCCACACCAGGGAGCGGAGTCTAAGTGGGTCCCGGTTTTCACCAGAGCCCGCCGCAAAGCGGGATGGACTTGCTGCGGCGGGATTCCACCAGGTCGCTACCCCTGATGTGACTTGCTTTTGGTGTAGCCGAGGTGCAGCGTAGAGCAGAATCGACAGGCAAACTCGTAGTCGGGGAAGGGCCAGAAGGTCAGGGCAGGCAGCGAAGGATCGTGGTCGGAGAACGTAAGCCGGAGGGACTGGTACACAGAAATGGTAACCGGAACACAGAAAGGGCTTCCTCGCATAGGGTAAGGGCACTATGGATTCGGCGATGCTGTTCCGGGGGTGGAGCCGTTATATAGGGTCAGCGGCCGGCAATATCAATCACCGGCGCGCTGTCCCTTTAAATCTGACAGAGCCGGCGAGCGCGCGCCCTGAGGAGCGGGGCCACGCGCACTGGCCGACAGTCAGATGCGGGGAGGCGGCAACGAGGTGCGGTGAAACGGAAGGGGCGCAGAGACACGAGTGCACCTGCACCCAGCGGTGCGGGCGCTACTCGTGACAGTACCCTCCCTCCATTCACCCCCCCTCCTCCTGCCTCTGTCCTGAAGAAATCTCCAGAGCAACCCTCAGTCCATGATGTTGTCCTCCTGCTCCCAAGATCTTTCCTCCGGCCCGAACCCCTTCCAATCAAAAAGAAAGTAATGTTTTCCTCTAATGGTCTTCATGGCCAAAATTTCCTTAACAGAAAAAAACATCCAATGTGTCAGCCACTGGAGCCGGAGGAGGCACCTTACGGGAAAATCTATTCAAGATTACTGGCTTGAGCAGAGACATGTGGAAAGAGTTCGGGATCCACATCGTGGGGGGTAGTCAGAGTTTGTAGGCCACCGGGTTGATCTTTTTGATTACTTCAAATGGGGCCTAGCTTATAGTTGGGTATCTTCAGGCAAACGGCTCTAGAAGACAACAAGACCTTATCCCCAGGAACAAATGAAGGAGAAGGCCTGCGGTGCCTGTCCGCTCGCAACTTAGTCTGGGCGGAGGCTTGTTGCAGGGCTTGCCGAGTGTTGCCCCAATTAGCGCCGGGGGTCACGGACCAAGGAGTCCACAGCAGAGATATCAGAGGCCTCAGGAGGGGTGGGCGGGGATGAAGGCCATAAACTACAAAAAATGGAGAAGCCCCAGCCGACTCTGAACTCAAGGAGTTATACGCAAATTCTGCCAGGGTAACAGGCCGGACCAGTCATCCTGCCGAGCTGACACAAAATGTCGTAGGTAGTTCTCCAAGATCTGATTGACCCTCTCCACCTGCCCGTTAGTCTAGGGATGATAAGCGGAGGAAAAATCCAGGTTTACTTTAAGCTGGGAATAGAGGGACCGCCAGAACCTGGACACCAATTGCACCCCACGATCCGACACAATATGCCGAGGACGGCCAAGCAAACGAAAAATATGCAAGAAAAAGAGGGTCACAAGGCGAGGTGCAGAAGGCAGCCCTGGCAACGGTACAAAGTGTGCCATCTTGGAGAAGCGGTCCACAATGACCCAAATGATGGTGTTACTGGCAGACGGTGGAAGATCAGTAATGAAGTCCATTGCAATATGGGACCACGGATGGTTAGGTATGGGCAGAAGTTGGAACCACAGGCCTGAGTTGGAACATTTGTTGCGGGCACAGGAGGAGCAAGATTCAATAAAGTCCTTAACATCCCTTGATTAAGTCTGGCCACCAATAGTAGCAGGCAATCAACTGCCGGTCTTGCGAATCCCTGGGTGACCGGCAGCCTGAGAGCCATGACCCCAGTTCAGGACTCTCCTCCGAAGCGGGAGGCACGTAAGTCTTGCCAGGGGGTACCTGTCGGAGATCCAATGAGGCTACAGTGATCAGACGGTCAGGAGGAATGATGTGACTATGTGGTGACTCCTCACCCAGAATGTCAGAGGTTCATGATAGGGCATCAGCTTTAATGTTCTTCTCAGCTGGGCGGAAGTGAATAACAAAATCGAACCGCGAGAAGAAAAGGGACCAGCGGGCCTGCCTGGGGTTGAGGCACTAGGCCGTTTGAAGGTACGCCAGATTTTTGTGATCCGAATATATAGTTATCGGATGCCGAGCCCCCTCCAACAGATGACACTATTCCTTCAGGGCTAACTTAATGGCTAGTAACTCGTGGTCTCCAATGGTGTAGTTTTTCTCGGCCGGAGAGAAGGTTTTCGAGAAAAAAACACAAGTGACCGTCTTGCCTTTAGGGTCCCACTGAGAAAGCACCGCCCCTGCTCCCACCAAAGATGCGTCAACCTCCAGGAAGAAAGGTTTCTCAATGTCTGGTCGCGACAGGACGTAGGCAGAGGCGAATGCCGCCTTAAGCCGTGTGAACGCCTCTTCGGTCGCCTGTGGCCATTGCTTCGGATTACCGGACTTCCTCGTAAGGGCCACTATAGGGGCCACCAGCGTAGAAAAATGGGGAATGAATTGACGATAGTAATTGGCGAAGCGCTGCATGGCCCGAAGGCCGACTGGACGATGCCACTTCAGGATGGCAGACAATTCGGCTGGGTCCATTTGAAGTCCCTTGGCAGAAATTATGTATCCAAGGAAGGGCAGACTGGTCCGATGGAACTGACACTTCTCCAGCTTGGCATAGAGATGATTTTCTCGGAGATGCCTGAGGACCTGACGCACATGGAGACGGTGGGACTTGGCATCCGGACAAAAGACCAAAATGTCACCCAGGTACACAATGAAACAGGAGTATAGGAGATCACAAAAAATCACGTTAACAAAGGCCTGGAACACGGCAGGAGCATTACAGAGACCGAACGGCATCACTAAATATTCAAAATGCCCATCTCGGGTGTTAAATGGCGTTTTCCACTCGTCGCCCTCCCGGATGCGGATGAGGTTATAGGCTCCTCGCAGGTCCAATTTGGATAAGATTTTGGCCCCTCATAGGCGGTCGAAGAGTTCGGTGATGAGAGGCAGCGTGTATCGGTTTTTCACCGTAATCTTATTAAGGCCACGGTAGTCTATACAGGGACAGGGACAGGGATCCATCCTTCTTCTCCACGAAGAAGAAGCCGGCCCCAGCCGGGGAAGAGGACTTACGGATGAATCCTTTCCTGAGATTCTCCTGTATATAATCTGACATGGCCTTAGTTTCTGGCATGGAGAGTGAAGAGATTCTGCCCTGAGGTGGGCTTGTGCCGGGCAGGAGCTCTATCGGACAGTTGTAGGGACGGTGAGGTGGCAACGTCTTGGCCTGCCTTTCGGAGAAAACATCGGCGAAGTCCTGGTACTCAGCCGGCAACCCCGGCAGGGGTTTAGAGGATGCCGGCGGCGTAGCGGGACGCACTGGGCGTGGTGCCACCAGACAACGGAACTGGCAATCTTGTCCCCAAC
Organism: Phyllomedusa bahiana; assembly: GCA_025379985.1. Lineage (NCBI taxonomy): Eukaryota > Metazoa > Chordata > Amphibia > Anura > Hylidae > Phyllomedusa > Phyllomedusa bahiana. The sequence continues at coordinate 205,473 of JAODAL010001005.1, forward strand.
GCGTGACTTCACCGGTTCTCCAGTCCAAGACAGGTGCGTGGTGCGGCAGCCATGGCAAGCCCAGCAGGACTGCCAACGAGGAGTGGGCAGCACATAGAAGAAGATCCTCTCACAATGGAGTGCCCCTACACGCATAGAGACTGGTTCCGTGCGACAATGGATGGTATCGCGCAGGATCTCTCCACTCACGGAGGAAATGACCAGGGGTTTCTTGAGGTGGACCATCGGGAGCCAAGCTTCGATACCAGGATGGCATCCATAAAATTCCCGGCAGAACCGGAATCCAGGAAGGCAGGAACCTGGACATGCAATCCAGAGCTCGTAGTGATCTTTACCCGCATGGTGAGACGTGGAGAGGGACTACTCACACCTAGGGACGCCTCTCCCACATGGCCTAGGTGCAAGCGTTTCCCGACCTTGGGTGAAGCGGACAGTCTTGCCAAAAGTGCTCCGCACTGGCGCAATAGATGCAAAGATTTCATGCGCGGCGATGGGATAGCTCCTGGTCCGAGAGGTGAACACGATCCACTTGCATGGGCTCCTCGCCGGAGTGCTGAGGGAGAGGCAGAGGAGACTTCTGGAACACTGGAGTCAGGCGAGGGAACTGACGAGACCGGACTGAGTCACGTTCCTGACAGAGCTCTTCTTGCCTTTCAGAGAAACGCACGTCAATGCGCGTGGCCAGATGGATCAAGTCATTCAGAGATGCTGGGAAGTCTCTTGCTGCTAAGGCATCTGTCACGACAAGGGAGGTGCAGTGAGCCCTAACTGGAACCCAGCCCACTGTCTCTGCCTACTTGACGTGCTGCCCTAGGCAGCAGCGGCAACTGGGGACCGTCCCTGCTCTGCTAAAGTGCTGGGGGCGTGAGGAAGTAGAATAGTCAGGGCAGTCCGGGTCAATATCAAATAGGAACCAAAGCCACAAATCAGAAACCAAGGGGAAAAACGTAAAAAAGCCAAGGTCAAACACGAAGGGAGCGAGGTACAAAATCAGGAGAAAAAACCGGGTCAAAAGGGGAAAAAGCCGAGGTCAGGTATAGGGGTAAGCAAACACAAAACAAATAACAAAGGGAGCCAGGAATATCACAGGCGCAGCAGCCAGCTTTCAGGGAGTTTAAATGGGTGTCCTGGTGAGCGCCCCTGCAGCTGTTTGGTGCGGGCTGCGGGTCCTCCTTTTGGCTGGTGCACTCGCCCCCTGTCAGGAGTGGCTGGGCCCCTGTCACTCACAGAGCTGTCAGCAGCAAGTGTATCAGGGAGGGAGCGCACATCAGCTGTTGCAGCCTGTCTGCAGTCTGAGCACAGCTTAGCCCTGACAGCATCCTTGACTCTGCTAGAGAGGCTCTTCTTGAAGGTGGCGCACAGGGCGGCCTCATTCCAAGTTTGTTCCAAGGACAGAGTACGGAATTGAATAGCGTAATCCCCCACCGAAGATTCCCCCTGATGCAGATTCAAAAGAGCGGTCTCAGCGGATGACGCCCGAGCAGGTTCCTCGAAGACACACCTTAAGTCCCTGAAGAAGGCCTGTAAATCGCTCATCGCTGTCCCAGAGGGGTGTCGCCCAAGCCAGAGCCTTTCCCGAGAGCAGACTGAGGATGAAGGCCACTTTTGCCCGGTCAGACGGGAACTGATCGGCCATCAGTTCCACTTGCATGGAGCACTGCGTAATAAATCCCCTGCAGAGCTTCGGAACTCCATCAAACTTCGAGGGAAGAGACAGTCGGAGCTTGAGTCCCACAGAGGCAGGAGAGGCGGCAGGTGCAGAAATGGATGGAGGAGGTGGCGTAGATTGCCGCTGCGAGGCAATAAGCTGTTGCATCATAGCTGTCAGTTGACCAACAGTTGTCCCTTGCTGCACCAGCTGCTGCGATTGCTGGGCAACGACGGATGTCAGATCCTCCACACTGGGCAACGGCACCTTGGTGGGATCCATGGCCGAATCCAACTGTAACAAACCAAGGTAGTGGATCCACTGGGCCACCGCCAGCGGTAGTACGGGCCACACCAAGGTGCGGAGTCTAAGTGGGTCCCGGTTTTCACCAGAGCCCCCCCGCAAAGCGGGATGGACTTGCTGCGGTGGTATTCCACCAGGTTCCCCTACCCTGATGTGACTTGCTTGCGGTGGTAGCCGAGGTGCAGCGTAGAGCAGAATAAACAGGCAAACTTGTAGTCGGGGTCGGGCCAGAAGGTCAGGGCAGGCAGCGAAGGATCGTGGTCGGAGAACGTAAGCCGGAGGGAATGGTACACAGGAATGGTAACCGGAACACAGAAAGGGCTTCCTTGCATAGGGTAAGGGCACTATGGATTCGGCGAGGCAGTTCCGGGGGTGGAGCCCTTATATAGGGTCAGCGGCCGGCAAAACCAATCACCGGTGCGCTGTCCCTCTAAATCTGACAGAGCCAGTGCGAGTGCGCGCCCTGAGGAGCGGGTCCGCACGCAATGGCCGACAGTCAGACGCGGGGAGGCGGAAACGATATGCGGTGAGTGACTGCGCCCGAGGGAGCTTACGGACCGCGGCGCCGCTTGCCTTGGGCACCAGAAGGAGCGCAGATACAAGAGAGCGCCCGCACCCAGCGGTGCGGGCGCTACTCATGACACGATGTAGTATAAAAATGGAAAGTGTATGGTTTTTGGAGAGGTAAGATGGGGAGGTAAAGATGCAAAGAAAAAAAAGCTTGGTCGTCAAGGGGTTAAAAGCCACACTGCTATGGCACCATGTATCTTTACCCTTAGGGTATGTTCACACAGCTTATTTTGGGGTGCATTTTGCCACGTATTGCAAGCGTACTGCGCTCTAATACGAGCAAAATGCGCCCCAATCATTACGGTAATCCACATTTCTCAGAGAACGATGGATTACGCCTCCTCTTCCCGGATGTACAATACAATCATATTGTACGTGCAGGGAGATACTGTACGCCCTACAATTAAGCCATGTGAACAAACCCTCAGGGTGCCTGGCCTAAGTTTTGGGCAGGATTCCTAAATCTGCCACAGTGGAACAGATTTACTAATACTTTCTAATATTTAGTGTAAACACAGACTAGACAGTCTAAAAATACTCCAGATTTATCACAGTGACTGTTTAATAAATTTGGCATGTTTAAACACTTTTGTCTAACTTACACCATTTATTAGTTGACGCCACATATCGTGACAAAATTTTGTCTTGTTTTGTGGCACACAATGTCACGTGTTAAGCCACACTCCTTTCCATTAACATGTCTCTTTCCTCGAAATCACCCCCCTTATATGTTGCAAAAGTGTCTGATAACCGTTTAAAACACTAAATTGTGGTGTAAGTTGTATACACAAGTATTTTGGTGAACATTGTCGAATTGCGGTGTCTAGGACACACAGGTGAACTTTATTCTAGAGGCCCACCAGTTGTGTTGTTTCTGGGCCCACTGGTGAAGTTTATTTTGGGAAGCCACCTTACAACTACTGTAAATGACTATGCATGCTTTCTGTACTCTTCCTTTTGCTTTTTGCCTCTCTTTCTCTGATTTTTTTTGCCCTTCCTGAGGATGCAAATTCAGTTAAAAACCAACTCAAGTTCTGCCATGCTCATGGGCCCATTGGGGGTTTCCCCTGTTCCCCTGTGGGTCAGTCCGAGCCTGTTTGTGAATTGACTCTATGTCCTTGGTGGGGTAGATTTCTCATTCAGCTGCGTGGACACTGTAAGCTGTACCAAACGTATTGTGGGTTTTGCCACAAATTATTATTTGCTACGGGCTGACCATTTACGAGAATGAAGAGGGTGGCTCTTGCAGCCTTCCTCTCTATTCACTTCTATGGTTATTCCAAATATAGCCATATTAATTTGTAATAAAAACACTTCAATTGATTTGACACATCTTACTTCCGGCACTTTCTATTATGACATGTATTAATCAATTTCCTCTTAAGTGTAAAGCCAGCCTTATACAGAAATTCTATATATTATTTTTTTTTTAAAGTGGTTTCTATAGTAATACTGCTTTCAACTAACGTAGCTCATTAATGTATGAATTATACATTCTATTTTTACTGACATGTTACAGGTTTGTGTAGATTATTTTTGATATCTTCACTAGTAATTTGGTGGAGGTCCTTACCACTTTACCCCCCACAGTTCTTTGTTGTATGAAATTCTAGGATTATTCTACAAGGCTAGAAGTGCATTCTGATGACAGATGGCAACAGGTGACATGTAGCCTGTTCTGTTAGAAGAGCAACACAACAGACATAAATGGAGCTAGCTGTATCATCAAAGTAATGTTTGGGGCAAATGTCTACTGTGTAAGGCATACACAGGCAAGGAGCTGCAATCTTCAGATTCACAAAAATAGGAGTTTGGTTGTAAGTTGGTTCTAGAATGGTAACAATCTAGTCTTGCGTACTAATGACCTGATGTCTTTTTAAGTCTATACTGCAGTTTTTCAGACATTCCAATGCGAACTGTAATATCATACTATTCATGAGGAATCCAAAGTGTGTATTCACTTCTTTTGAAGTGCATTCTCTCTGATGTTACACTATATGGTAATTTGTTTGAAACCCTCTATATGATCCAAATGCTTTCTATAGGGAAACACCCAGTCTATTTTTATAGGAATATGGTTCATGCATCCAGACTCTACACTTACTATATGATACATTTCTCTATGGTATTCTTCACCAGACACCTCTGTAAAGCTATATGTATAGCTAAGACAATAAAACTCCTATTGCACTGCAGAAGGATAATTCCATGTAGAGATATATTTTAGTGTCATATTGCCATGTTTTCCTTTCCTTGCTGTTTTCATCCCTCTATTGATTAAAGTCATATATACAGCTGAGTCACATAATTATAACCACTGCCTATCACACACCTTATATGGGGAGTATATAAGGTGTGTGATAGGCTGCCTCGTCTTGAGCAAAAGGAATAATTTATCAGATTTGAAAAAAGTATGAAAATTGGCTATTGGGCCAAGAGTGGCAGTATTTCTGACACTTCAGTTTGTGAATGTTTCACATGCTGCTGTGAAGTATATCATGAGTGGACCTGTGTGAAGAAGTGACGCGGTGAATGTGTACTATGAAGGTGCAAGAAGGCAGACTGAAACAATACAGTGGAGCAGCTCACAGCCAAAGGAACCAGGGGCCTATTAGATATGGCAGATTCAGAGCTGGACCTTCACTGTTTGGCAAAGGGCCCTTCTCTGATGAGTCACATTTTATCCTTCATGAAACAGATGAATCTTTGCATTTCAGGTGAAAACAAGCACCCTGCAACCATTGCTGGAATAACAAAAGCTGGTGGTGGCAACGTTATGGTCTGAGGAAACATCAGAGAACAGGCACCCTGCAACCACTGCTGGAATAACAAAAGCTGGTGGTGGCAACATTGTGGTCTGAGAAATGTGTTTGTGGCATTCTCTGGGCCCACTCATTCATGAGGAAGGCACTCTCAATGAATTTGGGTACAAAATATCTGACATTGGTTGAAAGAACATGACCAAAACTTCTAAGTACTATCCTGGGTCCTTAATTCTCCAGACTTGAAGCCAATGTTGTCCCATCTGTGGGACAATATTGATCGTCGTGTTCACTCTATAGATCACCCTCAAGCAGTTTTGGGATGCACTGCAGTCAGCGTGGCACTAGATACCTGTGGTAACCTACCAGAACCTTATTAAGTTACTACCATTCTGTCTAGCTGCTGTCCCTGTTGCATACTGTGCTTACTCTAAATACTAGCTGGTGGACATATCAATGTGACTCCACTGTATACTTTGCCTTTGATTCTTAAGTGCTTTTTTACACATCGTGTTAGTTTTGCATTTATTGTCCAGATTTTCCAAATTGAATGGAGGAAAAGCCAACAGACCCAACATGACCAGGACATGAATAAACCACACACTAAAATTTCAAATGGACACTATCTGGACAACTTGCTTTTCATGGTTGGTCTTTGAAGGTTGTTGCTATTCATTACATTACATAAAACAATAAATTGGCACCAATTAGAAGATTGTTTTCTGCCTTTTACTGGTACCTGACTTTGATTGATGAAGTAACTTTATAATTGCTCTGACCATGCCTATGGCACACGTATCATTTGTGATCAAGTATTGATTGCAACTATACCAACAATGAACAAAAAATTCCAACACAGCTGATTGACTTTTCTAAAGATTTTTCTTTAGTCCTCTTCTGTGATGTTCTTTCATGTCATGAAATGCCACAAATATTTTGCATACACTGGCCCAAATTGGTCATTACCACCATCTTCAATCTGTAGTGTATGACCAGCAAGTTTTAACATAATATAAAGCAAATAAAAACAGCACTTTATAATATGTGCCCTGAGAATACATTTTCTCAGTCTGGCCTACCACGACCCTACTTTTGATCACACCATTTTCTGTCACTCCTTACACTTTAGCACTTATCTGTATATAGATGCACGGTCGGGGTGGAAGGTTCATCCAATTTTTATTTAAACCATCCCATATTTATGAAACATGACTAGACCATTGTAAATCTAGCACTTCTCACCCTTTATCTCAATCATACATCCTAATAGATTGTTAGCTCTTGCGAGCCGGGCCCTCACACCTTGTGTCTCATCTGTAAGTAGCTTTTTATGGTGTAATGACTTGTCTTTTGTCAGTGCTTATACCCTCTAATTGTAAAGTGCTGTGGAATATGTTGGCGCTATATAAATAAAGATTATTATTATATGTGAATGGAATTCATCCATAAATTGTTTGTTTTCATGCGGGCAGCTCATTCTTCTCAATCAGTAAGTAATTCTAGGTCATGCTACCAGACTATAGAATTACATTTAATAAATAAATAATCTATTATGCAGTAAATGGTATACGGTCAACAGGAGGTAATGCTTTATTTTTGTTCTGGCTCATTGAAATGATCACAAGTTCTCCACCAGTAAGTAACACCCACTATGGTATGCCATATCAACATTTTTGCATAAAAACTTAAGTTAGGGCAGAATATTCTTCTTGGCAACCACATTAAATAAACTAATAGTATAACATATATTTCTTAATTGCATATCAATATTTCAATTGAAAAGCTATGCAAATATTAGAACAATGATATATGGCACTTTAATTAATCTTACCCAGGAACTAGGTGAGGACATTTGTAATCCAGAGCAAAAGTCAAGACAAATTACAATGGTTTTCATGCATGGTAAGGTCATGCAAACTGACCTATTTTACAGGTCAAGGGCTTGAAACATAAACAGCAGCAAACTTCTGTTTTCTTCAAGTCAAAACTAGTGTTTTGCATTCCTGGTCACCAGCTTTAAGCCATGGAGCACAGCATGGATTAGATATAAGTGATGTGTGACCCTCTCATGAATGATTCTATTTTGCATATGAATAAAACTCAACCTCCTTAAGTAGCCATGAAGTCTTATAAGAGCCACCAGGGATTTCTTTTCCTAAAACTTTGCACCCTGGTTAAGGTATAAAGCTTCCTTCTTTGAGAAGGATTAGCTTCACTATCTTTATGTGTGCAATATATCTTCCTTATCAGTATCTCCTGTCCAAAATGGCATTGTAGAAACAGAGGGTCAGTATATTTTTGCATCTGCATACTTTCAACTTATTTCAACAATTCAAACTTTGTGGCAATTGTTGAAATATACATGTTTTTAGAGACTGGCATGAAATACAGTCAGAAACATCTATACAATATTAATCACCCTTGTATCCAAAAAGTTGTGATACTTTTATTGACTAACTAGAAAATATAATGTGTCTGGTTAGCCAATCAATGAATCACAGCTGTAATGCTTTAATCCTTTTTGAGAGTAGAGTATATAACATCATATAAAATCTGGTTTAATACTGCTTATTTTAATGCATATTTTTTCTGGTCTCTTGTTTTTTTCTACCATCATAATTTACTACAGATATTTCATCATAGTCTCCTGTTTCTCAAGTGATTGGTCTTACCTCAGAAATAGCATTGTTTTACCTCATCAAAAACCATATAGCATTTTTAGAATTTACAGCACACAGAGTCTCTATAAATCTCAAAATGTGCAGATGACCGTGATAGGGAAACCCTAGACACATATGAGCCATCTACTGTATGCAGCCAATTTCAAGCACAGATTCTTTCTACCAGATTGCGTATGAGTCCAAACTTCAAGCCGTGTCACTTTATATAAAACTCTACATTTGATGTCCCTTTAAAAATATTAATAGTTAAAAAAAATCATAAACGTATTATAAACTTAAGTGTAAAATATATGGCAATGTTCATGCCTTGCTATGTTATTAAACCATCAAAATGCTGATTTTCAGAAATATACAAAATATAGGATTTAAAATAGTCAAACATTTTACATGTATTCAGAATTTTTTAGTTGTTTATTATGCAATGACTATGTTTTGATTTTAACACTAGTTAAATGTGTATTACTTATCAGTGCAATCAGCCTCCTCTATTTACAGATTCTTAAAAAAAATAAGTTTCCATTGACTCTAGGTACACTTAAATCAGGCATATCAGCTACTTCTGCTTATCTGCTTGATTAATAATTGCTTAGTAATTGCTACACAAATAAACAACAATCATTTAGCCTAAAAGTAATAGTAAACAGCAGGATCATTCAAAGGCTCTTTGAGATTATTGCAGGATATACATTTCCTGACTATGGTTTAAACTGACCACACAGGCAGGTCAATTGACTGGTGGTATGGGAATGACCAATTAATAAATTGAGAAACATATTGAAAAACCCCATTAAAGGTGACCATAGAGATTTGAAATTTACCAGGAAAATCACTGTTGAGCTGAATGCTATCCTTCACAATTACCCTAACAATATGCATATTCAACTCAGCCAACCATGCGTGTTAGAGATGGGCAGCTGGAACCTCTTTTGATGCTTATATTCTGGGTAAATAATTAAATTCATGTTTTCCCTTTATGATAGTCCTTCAGTGCACGTTTACCAGGCCCCACAGATCTTAGGCTACTAGTGAGTCTTATTAAATTGGAATCTGCTGAAAAAAATTGTAATGTCTGTGGGTGGAATAACTTTGGTGACGGATACACAAAATTCAGGTTGGCCAAAGCAGTTTTAGTAGAATATATTGCTTAAATATATACATGTGACAATTAATGAAAGTGTGTAATAGTCTGGATTTAGATTTAATACAGTGACTAAAGTAAAATGGTTGATTTTCCTTTGCAGAAAAGTTTACATAAAATATCTAACTATATTTAGGGCATGTAGTTTAAGGGATATTAGTACATTCTGGGTTTGTAGTTTTATTCTAAACAATGATAATAAAAGATGTGCTCACTTTTACATTACCTCAGTATATGATCATTTGAACATGACTGCATTTGGAGGCTAATTCATTCAGACAAAGAAATAAAAAAAAAATGCTTATAAAAACATACTCTTTATAAAAGGTATGATAGTCATAACGGTTATTAATAATATTATTTACAACTATGTTTCCCTGCTAACAAAGGGAACCTATACCATTATGTGTGTATCCCTTATTCAGTTAAAGGGGTTTTGCCACGGTGTAATGTTGACATAGGATCATCCAAAATGGGTATTTAATAACTTTTCTAAAGATAAGCGATTGCAAAAAGTGAGGCCTGTGAGAGCTACTGCGTTGTTTACAAGCCCTTAGTTACTTAAAAGTTTGCATTAGACACGACCAGGAGAGCTGACAGGAGCTGAGGAGTTGATTTGGTCAGGCTTGCGTTGTCTGCACTTCTTATCTGGTGACAAGGAACATGAATGAGCTTCCAAGGGACTGTGGAGAAAGTGCAGTGTATGAGGCTTTAGGCTGTATAGACAATCCACTGGTTTTACTGTTATTATTTGAGTGAACATTGCAGACGCTCCCTTCTCCCTCTGTGCTCCTGCTCAGCCCCCTCCCTCTCTCCTCTACAGCTTTAATGATTTGTTTATATTTTCTCCTGAGCCAGATAAGAGGAAAGCAAGTCACTTTGTGGCAAAACCACTTTAAGGACATTAGCATAATAATTATTATACACATTTTTTAATTGAATATCCATAGGGACAGTTTTGGTAATTATTCTAAAAATGCAGTGGGTTCTATTGTACATGCATTACAAACAGAACAGACTCTGTAGAAGTAGTCTGACGTCTTTCCAGCTTTCTATAGTGCAGTCCCAGTCAGAATATGCAGGGAAATTACATTAGCAACCCAAAGCCTTCTAAGGTAGAGTGTAGGTGTGGCAGATTAGGTCCCTTAAGAAAGAGATATTTTCATTTCTATTTGACATCCAGAATTGTGTAGCATGCAAGAGCATTCCATCAACCTGACAGACCAAGATCAGTTGGAGAAAAATGATTCATGTAAATGGTTCATGACTAGTGTTGAGCCAACAGTAAAAAGTTCTAGTTTGAGTAGAACCTCAAACTTTTGTGAGTTCGTTTCAACATTCTATTCGAACTCGAACTTTGAACCCTATTAAGGTCTATGGGAGAAGATGTTCAGGTTAATTTTTATACCTATACAGGTGAGGAGATGCTGGAACTACCATCCATAATAGTAAACTGGATACGTGGAACAACCTAGTGAAGCAAATTTGGCTCTAAGGGTGACAGAAAAAAACTAAGAGGCTAAAACACTTAATTCCTTTCAATGGCTAATTGAAAAGGTGAGCACAGCTTGGAAGCAGGGGTGTAGCTTTAGGAGGTGCAGTGGTAGCAGCTGCTATGGGGCCCTGCATCTGGAGAGGGCCCAAAAGCCCCTTTGACACATAGGAGATTTGGAGACGTTGTGTTATACAATTACTGAACCCCCAAAAGTGCAAAACAAAACTTTTGGTACTGAGATGCTTTAGCAAATTCAAGCACTCTGTATAATTTTAAACCATGTTAATATGAGAGGGTTACCCCTTATGTTAAACCCCTTTTTGGCAAATTCCACCAAACAGTTTCATGGTTTGGGGAAAGAGCGGGCCAAAGCCCAAATAAACCAAACCTCCCTATACTATTGTGATTTGTCCTAATGGAGAGAAACAAGCTATAACCCAACTAATTTAGCCATTATCATAGCTGGAAAAATTGGACCTCAAGCCTGTTTTAACTGAAAGGATTTGAACCTTGGGTCCTTCTGCTGTTTTTATTGCCCATCTTGTCTTCTCCCGACTGTGGCGCCAAAACTGCTTTTGCCTCCAAAAGGAGAACTTGGGTGATTGAAACTGTAAATTGTGTGTCGAACTAGAACTTTACTCGAACGAACAGTTAAATGTTTGGTTCAAGTTCCAAAAATTCGAGAAGTTCTACTAGAACTTAACTTTTCTAGAACAGTTTGATCAACGCTAATCATGACAGAACCTAAATGGTTTGGATCTCTACACACCTATTATTGATGGCTTATCCTAGGTGTAGACCATCACTTTAAAAAGAAAAAAAAACAACCAGATAAGCCCTTTAACTGATTAATCATATCCCTCTGATTGTTTCATAGTTTCATAGTTTGTAAGGCCAAAAAAAGAGACGCCCATCCATTCAGCCTTTTTTGTGCAAAGGGTTTTGATCCAGGGGAAGGAAAAAAAACCCCAATAGGAAAAGCCAATTTCCTCATTTTAGGGAAAAATTCCCTTTCCCCGACCCCAAATTGGAATGGGAAAAACCCCTGGATCAATGCCCCCTCTCCAGAACCCAGACACTAAAACTTGTTATTTTATTATGCTCCAGAAACACAAACCCCCTTTTGAACTCTTTTAGTGAATCACCATGAAAGTTCCTCTGGCAAAGATTTCCCCAATCCACCCCTTTCAGTAAAGAACCCCCTTTCTATGTTTATGTAGAAATTTCGTTCCCAAGACGTAGAGGAGCCCCCTTTTTTCTAGATACCCGGTATAAATAAATCTTGGGGGAAAATCTCTATATTGACCTTATAATATGTATTTAAAAAAATTTTTTATGTCCCCCAAAGTGTCTTTTTTTCTAAAATAAAAAACCTAATCTTGCTAATTTTCTTGGTCTGTAGTCCACCCAGTCCTTTTATTATTTTTGTTGCCCCCCTTTGTACCTTCAACTCTACAATGTCTTTCCTGTGCACTGGTGCCCAAAAACTGTACCAATATTCCCGTGTGGTCTAACCAGTGATTGTATAAGGGAGAATATGTTCTATCATGTGCCCCTATGCCCCTTCTAATGCACCCATGATCCTATTTCCCTTGGCCTGCTTTTGACACGGCTGTACAATTTTAATTTTACTGTCCACCAGGATTCCCAAGTCCTTCCCCCTGCCCCTTTTTTACCACCTTTTTTCCTTTTTAAACAGATCATTTAATGATTTTTTCCTCCCCAGTGCAAAACCCTTCTTTTTATCTGTGAAAAACCTCACTGCTTTCCCCTCCCCAGCCTCCAATTATCCAATCCCTTTTGTAATAACACATTACCTCTATTGGGGTTGATACTTTACAGCCTTTTGTATGTCTGCAAAGATCGTTTTTTCTACTGTGCAATCCTGTGTAAGATTGTAATGAAAAGTTGAAGGGGAAGGGGGCCCAAATACTGCCCTTGGGGTACCCCCTAGAAAACAGCAATCCCAAAGAGTATTTAACGTTAATTACTCCCTTATTTCATCAGTGACCCAGTTGTTTTACCCACTTGCACCATTTTCCCCCAGTCCTTTTCATTCTCATTTTCTTCCAACCTTTTTATGTGGCCCCCTATCAATGCTTTGAAAAATCTAGAAAAATTTGACATCCCATCCTCACCCTCCAGTCTAGCACTGACTTCCTTAGAAGTGATGAATTATTGACGGGACCGACCCCTTCAAAACCCTTTGGGAAAGGGCGTTATACTTTATTTTCATGGATACCCCCCAGGATAGCATCTCGAGAAAACCTTTAAACATTTTTTTCCTACAATAGAGGTCAAAAATTACCGCCTATAGTTTCCCGGATCACTTTTTGACCCCTTTTTTTAATATTGGCACCACATTTGCTATCGCCAATCCTTGGGGGCATACCCCTTTTGAACAGTCCCTAAATAAATAAGAATAGGGGCCCATCTTTTTGACTCACTTAACCCCCCTTAGGACACGTGGGTGTATGCCATCTGGGCCTGGGGGTTTTTTCTATTTTTAATCTTCTTTAAGACAGAGCTGCACTTCTTCCTTTGGGGAAAAACAAGAAAATTTTAAGTTGGGGTTTACCCATCCCTCTTTTCAAAGGAACCATCCCCTCGGAAAAACATGGAGAAAAAAAGGATTAAAGGTTTTTCTTTTTTTCTCATCGCCCCTCAATGTCTTCCCTCATATTTTTCAAAGGCCAACATTTTCGTTTTAAACTTTTTTTCTTTTAAAAAAGTTAAAAAATATTTTTTGGGGGTTGTTTTACTTTTTTATGGCGTAAAAGTCTTTCCATCTCCACTTTCTTCCTTTTGCTTTTCCTTCCTGTGAATATGGAAGCCATGACACCAGTGTAATACATGAGTTTGTTCTTAATATTATTTAAAAAAAAATTTGGGCCCATGTAAAGTAAACTGTCTCGGTCTAAGACTTCCTTTGCAACCAATCAGAGCTCCCTTTTTATTTTTTTAAGAACACTATATAAAATGAAAGGGGAAAACTGATTGGATGCTGTGGACAACAAAGACCCTTTTGTCTAACTTTTTTATAGTCCCTTTAATTTTTTAGCTTTTATCACATTCCATGCACATTAAACGTGACTTTGTCTAATGTTTTTATGTCTTTTTTGAGTACAAAGCTGCTCAAATTATATCTGATGGTTCAGTAAACAGATATTTAAATTGGACCTGTGACATCTAATGACATGTCTGTTTTAGTAAATAACAATTCTGGAGCATCTTCTCATAACTCTGTGTTATGCTTTTCTTCTGTTCTTCCTAATAGAAACCTTTGACTGAATCAGTCAGTTGGGTGTTACTATTTCAATTCTCAAGGGGTTTGTCCCTGCATACACAAACTCTGCCACTACTGATTGGACAATGTCAGGCTGTGCCGAGACACAGCCCCAATTAGCAACACCCACCTGACATATTCAGTAATAAACTTCTAGAAGGAATAACAGAGGAACAGCACAATACATAGTTATAAGAGAAGATGATCCAGAATTGTTATTTTACAGGGAACACAGGCATTTACTAAAATAGACATATCAGGAACAGCAACAGGTCCTCTTTAGGATGCATTTACATTTTTCGAATTAATATATCCATATTGATTTACAAGTTAGATTTTCTTGTCTCATACAAGTGGAGGTTTATAGCAAAAAATATTGTCAATTGAAAATATAAAACTGAAGACAGAACATAAAGAACCCTACATCTTTCATCTAAAATGCATAATGTTATATACATTACACCAGATTCAGCTTCTCTCCTATTTATAGCATAAATAATATCATATGCCCATGTGCAAATCAACTCAGCCTCAGTGTAAAATCAAATGTGGCACTAAACTGTACATCACACCAAGGCCTCTGGTTTTAATGAATATCTTTGTTTAGATACATAATGTCAGGGATGTGTGGGCAGAAACCAATTTAAAATATCAGAAATGATTAGACTGTATAGGAGATGTTTTACTTCATTCATTCAGTGTATGTGAAATTGAAGTATTTAAATTAGCTGTGGCTAGCAGCTCATTTATCACATTTCACATACAAAATATCAATGTTCTTATGAAATGTATACCCTGCTATCCAGTTCTTCAGGAATATAAGGAATTTATCAAAGTATTTCATTTATAAGCAGATATTTTATTTTACTTTAAAGGGGATGTATCGCGTCATCAGTTCGGCTGTTCTCCTGTATCTTGATTTTCTCAGTTCCTGAAATCCAGTGGGTTTCTTCCCCTCCCAGCTGGGTGTCTCTTAACTGAAGGGGGATGACATCATCCCCCCCCTTCACTGTTCATGCTTGTTCCCAAGTCAGTGTGTCCTCTTCCTATGCAGTCTTATTTTGTAAGAGCTGTTTACCACAGGCCTGCATTTAGTCTAGACAGCCTTCTATGAACTCAGAGCACTTATCTCTTCTCCTTGCACAGCTGGAGGTTTGTTACAGTTGAATCCAGTCTTCTATGAACTCCTCCAGAGCACAGATCTGTCTCCCTTCTATACAGGAGCATTAGGCACCACGGCATAATTCTGCTGTTTTCTGATTATAGAAGCAGCTGCAGTGTCAATGAGGAGCTGGTGGCTGTGTAGAGTGAAATGTTGCCGGCCCCTTACACGCAGGAGCATTAGGCACCAAGGCACAATTCTGCTGTTTTCTGATTGTAGAAGCAGCTGCAGTGTAAATTAAGAGCTGGTGGCTGTACAGAGTGAAATTTTTGCCGGCCCCTTATTCTCAGTGAGAGAGGCAGGAATGCACGCTCCCATTAATACGACTGGGGGCCAGACAGAATGTAAATTAGTAGAGCCGTCAGCCAATGAAATGAAAGGAGGTGAAATCCGACCAGCACTTTGGAACAGTGTTTACAGAAAATGAAGATAAGGGAGACTGTGAAAACAAGACAGCTTTACAAATGACATCCAATTGCAAAGTTGCTTGTTTTTACTGTTCCCTTATTCTGAAGACCATTTAATCAAATTATACAACCCCTTTAAGGTCTGTTTTGGCCTGTTTTTAGATTGTGTTCCCATGTAGTATATTAGCTACATATATATAATTATAAATACAATCTATATAATTATAATTAACAAACACAATGATAAAGTTAATATCTGTATCAGTTTGGCTTTTGTAGATGTACATAAACACTCGAGCAGTATTTTTATGTCTTGCAAAAAAGGTCATCCAGCGTCAAAACTAATAGCAACAGAATCAAAACTGCTTCAATAGGAAACTATTGGATCAATTTTCCACCAAACCTTTTATAATATATAAAGGGTTAATAATAACATGGGGCAGGGCATATGTGAAAGGGGCCTTATAAAGAAGATTCTTCTATGCTTACATCATATACATCCAAACCAACCAGAAGTTTCATATGTACCTGCACATACTTTTTCCAAATAAAAAGACAATATTAGACTCTATTCACATCCCTGCTGTAGTGCAATGTTGGTGGAGCACTTGGCACAAATCTTCTGATGTATATGTTGTGCCCAAAACCTTTAATAGCCACACCTATGCAAAATGCTATTTTGGGAAATATTAGGATCCTGCAGTCTCAACTGTAGTAAAAACTACAGTCAAATGGGCTGGCTAATCCCTTTAATGCCCCCATAAGAAACAAAAAATGTAAAATAACTGATAGTACACTGAGCACTGATGTAGATTTATGAATAAGGAGGAATTTACTTTTTTGGTGTGGAGGTATAAAAAAAAAAATCAATTGCTTTTTTTTCTACCTCCACACCAAAAAGAATTTTCTATGAATCTCAAATACATTATATGATACATTAAACTGTGCCATTAAAAAATACTTGTCCGATAAAAAACAAGTCTTAATATGTCTATGTTGACAGAGATTTAAAACATTTTTATTTTTTGGGAGGGGGTTAATATAAATCATCGAGCGAAATAAAAGACATTGGGCGACCGGTATGAATTCAGTCCTAAATCGCTTTAAGGTAGTGTAGACTGCACCAGAATGTATGAACCTGTTCTTCTGCAGTTCATAGATACAGGCACAGTCTAGTGCCAATACGACAACTCAGGTTCAGGCAGACCACCTTTAACTTGGTCTGGCTGTTCTAACTTTTCTGCACCAAAGTTTTGCATAAAAGAATCATAAATGTGTCTACTTATACTAATGTGGTGTGACACGCCCCCAGAACATCCCAAAACTATGGCGCGCTAAAAAGTGTCTTTGGCATGCTACCGAGGCACTTATCGTGCCAAAGTTTGGAGTGTGCCTGTTCATACATCTATAGAACTGGTCTAATACAGGTTTTGGAGGCCAGAATTCTGGCACAGCCCCGTTCATACATGTCGTCCATTATCTTTATTCTTCAAATTGGTATTATTATAATTGCAGTATTTTTTGATTAACTGTTGTTCAAAAAAAAGAAAACATTTTTGAAAAAATTCTTCACATCACCATTTGCTAAAACCAATATATATATATTTTTTCCTCCAGTAGAGTTTTGTGATGGCTAATTTTGTGTGGGCACTATTGGTCTAAACTACTGGAAAAACTGTTAAGCAAATTCAATAATAAACATGCACACTTTCTTTAACCATGCAAAGCATTTCATGTGATGTATTAGGACTGCTATTGTGTTTTGAGGACAAACTGTACTCTCTGAACAGATATCCTAAATATTCAACTTTAGCCATTATAGTTAGGGCACATATTTTTGTTATAAGGTTATTTCAGCTATAAACATAAAATACATTAACGTGACATTGTCTAGTTGCTCATTATTATATCACACATTCTTTACTTGGAATTTATTGGAGAATTGAGGGATTAAAAACAGGGTAGAGGTGATGAAATGATATACACTAATATCAGTTCTATAACTGTTTGAAAAGCAATGTATTTATCCGATGGCAAACAAAAGATTTCTATACATATTTGGCCTTGTAAATCAATATTGTTCTTGGTGTGTTTAGCAACAAACCACAGTGCAACTACTATTTCTCCGAGTGCACTCCAAAAAAGCCATTTTTCTCAAAGCTTTGTCAAAGATACTAGCGAAACGTACGTCGGGGTTTGCAACCCTGTCCATTGATCTATTGCAGGTTCGGTATTTCTACTTTGTTTAAGTTATTGTGTGTACCACTTTTATTACATTATCATGTATGTTCCTGTATTTGCATAGTTGTTCATATGTTTGTTAATAATGTATAGTTATATATGATTGGTTCATGGATTAGGTGTTGATATATTTTCTGCATATAGGGGGGGGCTATATTTATCTGGTTTTAATTGATCTAATAAAATTTATAATGTTTTATTATTTTGGTTGTGGTGATGGCTTTTTTGGAGTGTATAGGTATATACCATCACCAGTATTAATACTTTAGATATATTGTCCATTTTTTCATATAGGTGTTGTTTATTTCTCCGAGTGGTTTGAGTAAAGTTTCACAATTTTTCCCTAGAGTTTTGATAAATTCAGCGTATTCTATATATTTAATATACCTCTTTTGAACAAACTTTTGTTTCATCCAGACAACCATTCCAAAATAAAAATTGTTACAGATTGTTTCACTTTAAAAAAAAGAAAAATGGTATTGTTGTACTGTTTAGGTTGTTCATTAAGGCCCATCAAATCACCTTTAGTAAAGCTGGCCATGCACTTTAACTAAAAGTGCGCCAACATGCCAAAGCAAATCATTTAATGGATGTAGGGACTTTCCAAATCTCCCTCCTTTAATCAGTCACACCTAACCTACATGTGTACAGTGAAAATGAGAAAATAGTTGGTGGCCTATAGTTATCACATATGATTCTCCAGGTTAAAGGGAACCTGTCAGGTGGTTTATGCTACCTTATCTGAGAGCAGGATATTATATGTAGAGGGAGAGAATTTGTGTTCTGTGAAATATAGGGTTATCTGATTTGGAGAAGGATATCTAAGAAAAAAGCAGGGAAAATACGGATATGACTTAAGAGACAGTGGAAGTTCTACTTACCCTGCCCATATACAGTGATTGTATATGTGTGTATAGAGCAAGCTCTCAAAGACTGTATGTGGACAGAGTAAGCAATAATTTGATTTTCACTTTAATTGTTTCTGTCTCGGAAATTTAGAATCAAATTATATACAGTGGGTTGAAAAATTATTGTCACAATCCATATTGTGGTACCCATTGTGGACCGCGGGCATGGCCGTGTCCCTGTTTCTGTCCTGTCTCCCGGGCCGTTCCTAAGGGCTCGCCCGCCCCGCTGTTAGCCTCTGACTCTGCCGGCAGCTGCATACACTTAGTGCAGCTGCCGGTACAGGGAGGAGGCAGGACGGATCGCTCCCCTCTTGCCTCATCCCCTGTATGTATCAGCGCTCAGTCAGAGCACCGATACATACACAGCAGCGTCACAGGGGGCGCACGGCTTTCACCGCGCCTCCTGCGATGCTTAGTCTCGGCTCCCGTCCGTCCCAGGAGACCCCGGGAGCTGAATGTAAGTGGTGTGATGATGTCACACTGCTTACACTGAGCCCCGGGACCTGGCTGCTGCAGGGATCCAGGAAAAGTGAGTACATTTTTATTATTTTAAAATCCTTAGCTACAGGGGGCAACTGGCTACAGGGGAGACACTGGCTAGGGGGACACTGGCTACAGGGGGGACACTGGCTAATGGGGGGGGGACACTGGCTACAGGGGGGACACTGGCTACAAGGGGCAACTGGCTACAACTGGGCAACTGGCTACAGGGGGACACTGGCTACAGGGGGACACTGGCTACAGGGGGGACACTGGCTACAAGGGGACACTGGCTACAGGGGACACTGGCTACAAGGGGGACACTGGCTACAAGGGGCAACTGGCTACAAGGGGGACACTGGCTACAAGGGGCAACTGGCTACAAGGGGCAACTGGCTACAAGGGGGACACTGGCTACAGGGGGCACTGGCTACAGGGGACACTGGCTACAGGGGGGACACTGGCTACAGGGGGAACTATCATGGCTGCTGGGGCTACTATCTGGTTACAGGGGGTATTACATGGCTACAGGGGCAATTATCATGGCTGTAGAGGCAACTATCGTGGCTACTGGGGCTACTGTTTGCTTACAGGTGGTTATTACATAGCTACAGGGGACAGTTATCTGGCGAAGCATTGTGTTGCGTTGTGGCGCATTATTTTACCGGGGGGCGAAATTTCTTCACCTCGCCCTGAGTGCAATTTAGCCTAGCAACGGCCCTGCCTGTCTCCATTCTGTTGCAGCCACTGCTGTGGACCACGGACGCGTCTGTTTGCCTGTTTGTTTCCCGGGTTCCTATACCTGTTGCTGTGTTCCTTGTTGTTGCTGCACTCACCTGTCCTCACTCTTGTTCCTGTATGGGTCTGCACACGCTCCCTGGGGCGTGGGCGCTCAGTGGTCTAGATTTAAAGAGACTTCCTGCCTCTGTTACTGGTCAGTTCATGATTTTCCACCTGAGCTCCAGACCTCTGGTTTCTGTTCTTGCCATTATTCCTTTGCAGCTACCTACATACTTTTAGACTGTCAGCTTGTTACTTGTTTAGCCTGTTAATACCTAATGTCTTGTCAGTATGATAATGATATTCCTGTTTCTGCTGTTATCTTCTATCCTGATACCTGTTTACCTTGCTGTGTCCTGCTGTCTTACCTGTTAGACTGATACCTGTTTAGCCTCAAGTCAGCCTTTTCCCAGTGTTAATGTTTCTGCTGTATTCTGCCATTGTACCTGCTTGATTCCTGTCTGGATTCGGTCACCTGCACTTCTGCTGCCACCGTGAGTAGTAACATCAGGGGTAGCGACCTGGGGGTTCTCTGCAGCGAAGTACTTCCGGCTTTGCGGCAGGCTCTGGTGATGACCAGGGGTCGCGTAGACTCTGCTCCCTGGCATGGTCCACGATACCACCATCTACACTCGTGGTGACTCAGAGGATGCACGACTATCTGACAATCGACATGTCAGGCCCTCCTGAACTGTCTTTGTGTGACAAGTATCTATACCCCCTGAACTGTTCCTCAATTTTAAATGTTAATACAGCAAACTTAAATGATTTTTATTTCTCACAGAGCACTTTTAAATTCATCATTAATAAATTGAAGGAGTATGTTAAAACTGCTAACCTACCAAGACATGGCCGTCCACCTAAACAGCCCAGACAATAAAAGCATTAATTAGAGAATCGGTCAAAAGGCCCAGGGTCACTCTGGAGATGCTGCAGAGATCAACAGCTCAGGTGGGAGAATCTGTCCACAGTGAAGACATCATCCACAATAAAACATGGTGGCAGCATCATACTGTGGGGATGCTTTGCATCAGCAGGGAAGCTGCTCAGAGTTGATGGAAAGATGGATTGAGTTAAATACAGGGCAATCCTGGAGAAAAACCTGTTACAGGCTGCAAAATACTTTAGATTGGGGCTTAGGTTCACAAGACTTGAAAATTGCTCATTACAAACGTTTTCCAACCAATCTGACAGAGCTATTTTGCAATGAAGAATGGGCAAAATATCCAGCCTCTAGATGTGCAAAGCTGGAAGAGACATCCCCCAACAGACTACAGTTGTCATTGCAGCTAAAGGTGGTCCTACAAAATATTAACACAGGGGGGCTAAATATACATGTTGCCACACTTTTCAGTGTTTTAATTTGCAAAAATTTGAAAAAACACATATTTTCTTTACATTTCACAGATACTTGCTACTTTGTGTCACTGTATCGTGTAAAATATCAATAAAATACAATTCAGTTTGTGGCTATAATGTTGAAAAATGAGCAACAGTTTAAGGGGTATGATTATTTTTGCAGCCAACTGTAAACAGTATCACAGAGCTCAGCTTCTCCCCTTTATCATAACCTGCTCTCAGATAAAATAGCAAAAATCACATGACACATTTACTTTTAATCTATTTTAGTAGTTTACAAAGATTTTATTTATTTGAAAAATTCCTCTAGGATCTTACCATATTGAGTTGCTAAAAGAACAAAGTATTTTTAAGAAAATGTCATACGGATATACCTACAAGTAAATCTGCAAAAAAAAAAACAACATATTTGTCCTCACAATTGCGAATACCAGAATTGGTCTCAAAAATTAAAATAATTATTGGTCATTTCACATATCACTGAATACCACACTTCAAAATAGTTATTCATGGGAGAAACACCAAGAACTGGTATGACAGGAATATTACTACTCATATACCATTTGGGTCAGCAGTTTGTGGTATATGGTGTTTTCTTGCCGAGGTGATTTTGTCTCCCTTTTCTGCACTTATTTTATAATTCCTTTGAAGATGTCTACTAAATATGTGAATTCCCCTTTTATTTCAACCATTCTGCTGCTGTCACTTAAGTAACCCAAACAGGAAAAAAATCTATTTACTTATACCCAAGACCAAATGGAACCTCCTGTGGAGCTAAACGTTACACATACAAATATCCTTAAAAGTATTTTAATCAATGGAATCTACAACTAATGGTTTAAGTTATCAATATTTTGATACAGTCTTTTGGTAAGCGATAACGGTAGACTTAGAACCATGGGAATGTTTCTGAAGACCCTGTCATTTACTATTCATTTTAAGAAGTGACATACCATTTTGTTTTTTTTTCTGTAGCATGGATACCATATGTATGGAGAATGAACTTCTGAGACTATCCTTCTCAGTTACTTGTAAGGGGTTTCAACATTCTTATGTCAATTAAGCATGAACAACTTAGTTTGATCAATATTTATTGGCATGCCTGTGATAGTTTAGGGCTTCTTAAATGAAGCATTTTATTTTATAATTGAGAAGTTTAGAACATGCGCATATGATACATATTAAAAGGTCAGAAACCATGAACATATTTAATTTTACAGTAATTCAAAAACCGTTTTGTAGCATGCAGATTATAGATTATGAATGAAGAGGAATTAATACCATATGAAAGAAGACATGAGAATTTCAAGAATTGTTTTTGATTTTTATATATGAATGTAAAAGATAAGACACATTTTTGTCCCAGCTGCTTAGCTTAAAATTATCAAAGGTCAACGAGATACATATCTTGGCATCCAGGAATGATTTTGCCACATTTCTAGTTATTGAATTTGCTTGCAATTGATGGATCCTCAAGTGGGCAAGCTGCTAATATAATTAAGGAGGTGAAAAAAGGTATAATTTAGCATTTCCAATCTAAAGATTTGCACCAATGAACCGTAGCTCCTGTAGTTCTGTAGTTAAAGGATTTCCACACAAAGTTGGGGTTTAATATGCAGTCATTTATTAATTTCGAAGCACTGTGGTGATCGCATTACATAACCTGTGTTTTATTGGTTTATAGCTTAATTTGATTAGTAAGACCAAGAAGATAACAAGAACAAGATATAAAAATGTATCCATAGAACTTTTTGTTTGGGATTTTAAATATGATGTTTTTATATATGAAATAAATAAATAAATATTTTAGACAAGTACCCAATATTAAAAAAAAAAATTATCAGGCATTTGGATAATAGTTTTAGGGAAATAATTTATAACAAGGATGTTTCAAGAATGCTCCCTAGATGTATTGGGAAATAAATTAAATACACAGCTAAAATGAAAACATCCCATTGTGTAGTATGCACAGGAATAGAAAAGATATGCTATGCACTCTGTACAATTTATCCGATTTAGTTTTTCTCATTGCCTGTTTACTAGCCGCAAAGTGACCTTAACAGTGTGTGCTATGTACACACTGTATGCATTTATACCATGCCTCAACTTCAAGTGCTCTCATAAAGTGACAACCTGCCACAGACACACAATTCAAGTTTTAGATACAGATTCTTCTTCTAGAAATTCTGCCACAGAACCCCCAGAGTGTCTCCCACACACCAGCAGCAGAGCTTGAGTTGGGTCCCCCAGGCTGGAAACAAACAAAACTATAATATATTGATACCAGGATTTTTTTTTGCTTTTACACAGATTGATCAAAGATTACAAATTGGAATCTGTCAGAAATGGATTATAGAGAAATATAGTAGTAAAATTCACAAAACCATTCAGCAACTTAGAAGGCTAAAATTTCATGATATCATTTTAATAGAGTGTCTTTTCTGGATCCATAATTCAGTTTTATTTAGCAAATATGTTAGTTCTGTCTCCAATTGGTGAAATTGTTAATGGCAAAATGTAACAAGCTTAGAATCCATATCATTGTTATCTTGTAACTGATGTACATATAAAGTTCTATATGTAAATTAAATTAGTTCGGAAACAGGACAAGAATTGCAATTTTTCTCTCTTTTTTTGAATTTTGTCACACAATTAAAGCATCACCTGATAGAGAATACCAGAGCGTTTTGATTACATCTGTTTTTGGTGTTTAGGTACAAGAGCCAAAGAGAAGACTTTGTGATATTGTGTGGTACGGAAATAATTTGTAGCTTGGGAAACAAACTCCAGAGAGGACTGAGAACTGATAAACACTAAAAGTATACTTTGGCTGTTTAGGTCAGGATAGAATGTTTTACTTTTGGGACAATAGAAAGATATATTTAGCTGTAAAGGTTGTCGTTTTGGATTACAGTGATTTAAGTTAAAGCAACAAATCAGTAATGGCTTTCTAGTAGTGTGTTGCACATCTGTCATATGATGTCAACGACTTTGCAAGTATTTGCAAAAACTGCACCAAACAGCTGCAATGAATCCCAACATGGCTGTACAAAAACGATTCCAAAGTCCTGTTATGGGATGTTTGTCAACAATACTTTGTGTCATAGTCAATAGTGGGCAGAAAATGGTCCTAATTTGGCCTTTTTAAGCATCTCAAATCTGTTATGTATGGATAGTTTATTGGAATTGAACAATAAACCAATGTAGTAATCCCAAATTGGAAAATGTGTTGTGCAGTTCTCTTCATTATCAGAGGGACATATTACTGAAACATGACCACCTAAGAGAAAGCAAGTATACCTGTTTTATAAACGTAACTAGATATCTTAAATACCTGTAGTAGAAGAATTATGAAAGTGAATTATTAGAGAGAAATAACGTATAAAAAGATAAACGTTTTTATATTTATATATTTGCCAGGATCGCTGGAGTATCCCATTTTTATATCTCTGCAAAATGTCCTTTCAAGATATTAGTAATGTAAGTTGATGTTTCTTTTGAATATGGCAATATTTCTTCTTTTTTACTTAGATGTTAAAGCTCAGTCTATAGTGTATTATTAATAGTTTGTTTAAACCACCTCCAATGCTGAAACATTTTGAACAATCCCTTTCTAATTATGCACTCAATGATACAATCACATTCTAACAAATGTTCTGGTGGAAAATATGTCCTAGTTTTTTTCTTTACATGGACTGTTGTGTAGTGGTGATTGGTGAAGTGAGAAACTTAAAACTTGTTTTGCTTTTGTACAAGCGTAATAGTGGAAATCACACCTAAGTCCTGGGATGACTTAGTAGGTTGACACATGATGAAATCCCTTCATTTCCAGGATGAATAATCAAATATGACCTGTGATGTTTCTGGCCTAATAACATTACCATTTAAAAAGCTGCCCAGTGACCTTTGTGACACTGTCTGTGGGTTTAACGTTTATTCCCAGTCAACAGGTATTCTTATCACAGAAGCTGACTTTATAGTTATGAGTTTTAGAAGCCAAACTAGGCATTGAGCTATAGAAAGGGATCTTCATTGTTTTCTTTATTAAGTCTATCACTGTTCTTTGAACTATTGTATGTCAAAGCTTATTCTATGCTGCCTTTATTTTCAGTGTCTGCAGATCAGAGGTTATTCACTTTTTAGAAACTAGCTTGATCCATAACAGCAATTTACATGATACATGGTTTACTTAATTCTCATTGTTAATTTATAAATTTGACACACACAAACACAAAAACAAAAAAAGTTTAGCTTTTACTTTATGTAAGAAAATCCTTTCAAAAGTCAAAACATAAATCTAAACTTCTGAGAAATATTTAAAAGCTTATTATCTTAGCTTCCAGAAGACCAAGAGAGTTTGGAATCCATGTCTTTTTCTATTGCATTAATTAATAACTCCCTGCTGGTCTTCCTCCTTGTTGACCTTCTTCATTGCCAATCATGAGGTCTTTCTCTAATGTTCTTTCCATTCACATGATATGTCCAAAGGATGCGAGTTTTATTCTTGTCATCTAAGCCTCCAAAGAAATTTCAGGTTTAATTTTTTCAAATACAGATTTGTTTGTTGTTATAGAAGTCCAGAATTCAGCATTTACTCTCCGGTAACACAAAACATGAAGGGTTTTCATTGTGTTATAGTACCATTATCCAAACATTTTCTATTTTTGAAATAGAATACTAGTACTTTTTGTACTTCTACCTACAGACTTGAGTGAGAGTGCATTTTTTGCAGGCTGAAGTGTACTTTTTATTGCTACCAGTTTGGAATACATGCAACTTTTTGAACACTTTTATTCCCATTTTCAGGGGACATGAAATGATCAAAAAAACGCAATTTTGGCATTTGGAATTGATTTTACTCTTTTCCCATGGTCAGCGTACAGGATAAATGATGTTATATTTTAATAGATCTGACTTTTTCAGACATGGTGGTACCAAATATGTCTAACATTTTATAATTTTTTTTCAGGGGGCGTGATCATTTCTTCAGTGTAATGCATTGTATAGACAATGCATGAGGGTGCACCAATATGGCGGTTTCACTACCATGGCGGCGATGGAAGCCTTCACAAGGTTTCCAGATGCCATGTTAAGTGATCGGGACACAGCAACATCGCCGATGACATCCAGAATGGAATGAGAAATGGTCTCCTTCATTTAGATGCCATGGCCATGTTTACTATGGTGTCTAAGGGGTTAAACAGCGCCGGATGGCAGTGGCTCCATCCCGCACTGTAACTGGTGGGTGTTAGCAGAAATTAGCAGCTGACAGCTATGTAGTTTATGTCCAGTGTCATTAAGGGGTTAAAAGTAATCTTTTTTTTTTTCTATCTTGGTTCCTCTTTCTACAACCTTTGCAAACAGGTGACATTATTAAAAATAAGATGCTGTTATTCTAACTTTAGAAATCTTTACTTTGTGTGTTTATAAAGTTTGAAACTAAAGATATTCTGCACTTTTCAGTTGAATGCGTGTTATTTGTGATTTACCAGTCATATAAGTACTCGTTAAAGAATTATATGTATAAGGAACATAATTTCCCGTCTCTAGTGTTGGGTTTTGTCTGGCACCACAAATCACACAGTTATTATAGTCATTTCTAATCATAAATATCACATGACTTTATAATCATTTGACATGTTACAGATAATTTATAACATTATAAATGCTTATCTGTATAGCTCTCTATTGCACCTCTTATTACAGGATTTGATGGTGTTGAAAAGGTTAAATTGTGGTTTACACCAAATACTACAATATTAGAGAAAGGTCTAATTTTCAAGCTTCTACTAGAACATGTAGTTTTAATGTTCCCCAAAATAATGGTTTTCATAAACAACATAAGAAAAAAATCTAATGATTACCACTTCTTACTAAACATAAAAGGCAAAGGAAAATGGCAAACCTTGGTTAGGCTTATAGGAAGGTGGCAGCAAATCAAATAACAATATAGGAAAATTGGTGTGAAAAAAAATGGATGGATCATATCACCATAAGACCACACTCGTTCCCCCATATCAGCTGATGACTGAAAACTTGGACCTAAAACTGAACTGAAGGGTTGAAAACTGTCTGGTCTGACAAAACTACAGTTTGTTCTGCACCACTCCGCAATGGGGTCAGCATTCAAATG
Source organism: Phyllomedusa bahiana (assembly GCA_025379985.1). NCBI lineage: Eukaryota > Metazoa > Chordata > Amphibia > Anura > Hylidae > Phyllomedusa > Phyllomedusa bahiana. The sequence continues at coordinate 232,826 of JAODAL010001005.1, forward strand.
TATTATTATTATTATTATTTTTATTATTTTTTATTATTTTTAATTTTTGAGGGGCCATTGATTCCGGGCACTGTTTTTTCAGGGGGTTTTTAAAAACATTAAAAAAAGTCAAAAAATTTAAAAAAAGTGACAATCTGTGACTAAAAAACAGGTACAGAAAGGGGGAGAGGGGATGCCTGCGAAGGCTTACAACACCCAAAGGGAAAGGGGGAAAGGGGACAGAAGGTGAGGGGGAACATGTTTTTGGAGGGTTAGTGACCGCAGGGGTTTTTCTAGGGCGTAGGGAATTTATGAAAGGGTGGGTTTTAGGTTTGCTTTTGAAGCTGGTGAAAGTGGGGGGGAGAGTCTGATGGTTTTGGGGGAGTGAGTTCCCGAGTAAGGGGAGGCCGACAGAAATCTTGGGCCGGTTTTTGTGAGGGGCTGAAAAAGAGGAGAGCAGAGAAAAGGTTCCCCGTGGGGGAGCTGGAAATTGGGGGTGAGGGGAGGTATCCCCGGGATTTGAGCAAAAGATGTAGGAGAAGAAGGGGTTTTGGAGAGCCTTTTGGGAATGGTTTTGTAACTTGAAATTTAAAGCGTGGGCAAAGGGGATAAACCATGCAGGGTTGGTAGAGGGGAGGGGGGCCGAGGAGTTGCGAGGAGTAGGTGAATAAGATGGGCAGCAGAGTTGGGGGGGATTTGGGTTGAAGGGAGCAGGGGTTCTAGAGGGAGGCCGCAAGAAAGGATGTTGCAGTAGTCGAGGCAGGCGATGACAAGGGCGTGGAAACCCGCACTTTTGTAGTGACCCGGGTTTTTAAAGGGAAAAAAGGGGGATGCGAGAAATATTTTTTTAGGTGGAGGCGGGAGGGAGAGGTGAAACGCTTGGCTGTGGGGTTTGAAGGGCAAAAACAAGGAAGGTTTATCCCAAGGCGAGACTTGACGCCCGGGGAAGTGTAGAAACCCTTGAAATTTTATAAGAACAGGTGGAGGGGTGAGAGGGAAGGTGGGGAAAATAATGAATTCAGTTTTTCTACAATAAGTTTTTGGGGAGGGGGGAGAAGGGAAAGGGGAATAAAGGAGGAAAAGGCATCTTTGGGGTTTCCCCCACATTAGAGAGTTAATGTCTGGGCCCGGGGATGTAAATTGGGTTTTTCATCACTTTTAAAAGGGGGTATTTTAAAACCAAGGAAGCTATAGCGACCCCAAACCCAAAAAGGGGTAGATAGAGGGAAGGGGTAAAGGGGCCCCGGGGGTTTCCCCTGAGGGGCACCAAAAAGAGGGGAGGGCGAGGGGGGAGGAGGTGGGTTTCAGAGAGTTAGAGGGGCAAATGAATGTCTGATTTAGTGAGGATGGGAGAACCAGGAAAGGGCCAAATTTTTGATGCCCGAGGGATGAAGGAATTTTTTAGCAGGAGGGGAATTTGGGCAACAGTGTCAAAGGCAAGGACCCGGGGGGGGCTAAGAGGAGAAGGATCGAGTTGGGCGTGAGGCTTTTGCAGTTACTAGGTCAAAAGGTGACCCCTTTGGTTTTTTGGCGGTTTCTGTTGGGTTTTGGGGAGGGGGGGTAAAAAGAAGGGCCCGGGCCCCATTTGCAAACTTTTGGGGGGGGACCCCCCCCTTTTCCCGGCCCCGACCATGAAACCCGGGCATGCTGTTTTGATAATTTTTAATATACAAAAGGGGCAAATTTCCTCCCCTAAAATATCCCTCAAACTGCTACCCCCCAAAACCACTATATAAGCCAGCCCTTACCCAAAAAGCTATTTTAAAAAAGGACCGATTATCCCCCCAAAACACACCCCCAAATTACCCCCACATAGTGACTGAAAAAATAACCTACAAATTTCTGTTTTGTTTCCAAAGACCAAAAAAAGTTAAAAATAATAAAAATAATATATAAAATTAAAAGTGACCCCTAAAGTGGTTTTAAAACCCGTGGGACCAGGCTCTGCAGACTGTATTTAACCACCATACAGTGACCCCCTAGTGGAAAACACCATTTTTACAAGGGTCTTCCCGACTGTATGTAAAAACCCCCAAACAGTGACCATAAAAGGTGGCCCCCAAATACACAGGCTCTTCAGACTGTAAAATAAAACCCCCTTTCGTGACCATATATTTGGGGGGGCCCGCGTGTACACAGCCCTGTGCAACATAAAATGATTACAGTGCAGTTTCATCTTGTGGGCCACAGGTGAAATTTTTCCCCTTTAAACCCGTCCTTGACTTTCTCTTTTGTTCTTCATCCGGGCGTCCCCCATCATGAGAAAGTCTCCCGACCCCTTGTCCCCCGCCCGAATTTAAAACACAAAAACCCTTTAAATTTCCCGACTTTTCCCGCACCTGCCCCCCCGGCTTTTGGGGGCCCTTTAGGGAGGGGAGGGTTTAGATAGGATATTGGGGGCCCCCCAAAAAAGGCAAGGTTAGGTAGCCAAAAGTGCCCATATAGGGCAGGGAGGGGTTTTGTACTATAGGGAAAACCCCAAAAAACAAAAGGGAGAAAAGGGGGTTTGGTTGGGGTAAGGGGCCATAAAAGGTAGGGTTTAGGTAGCTAAAGGGGGCCCCCCTAAGTAGAAAAGGCAAAGGGTTTGGGGGGTTTTAAGGGAGGCTTGTGGGGGGATAAAAGGCAGGCAATAGGGGGGTGTTTTAGGCCCGGCAGGGAATAGGGGGGTTAATAGGCAGGCCCGGCAGGGATATAGGGGGCATAGGCAGGCCCGGGGAGGCTTTTAGGGGGCTGTATAGGCAGGCAGGCATAAAAGGGAGCTGAAAAAGGAGGCAGGGAGGAAAATAGGGGGCTGTATAGGCAGGGAAAGGGAGCTATAGGGGCCTGAAAAGGCCCGGCAGGCATATAGGGAGCTTTAAAAGGGGAGGCTGGAAAATGGGGGGGTATAGGCCGGAGGCATTTGGGGGTATAGGGAGGCAAATGGGGCTATAGGGAGACATTGGGGGGGTTAAAGGGAGGGAAAATGGGGGGTATAGGCAGGAAATTTTGGGGGTTTTGGGGGCATTGGGGGTTTAGGAGGATATGGGGGCATGGGTTTGGCTATGGGGGGTTTTAGGCAGGCATATGGAGGGGTTAAGGCAGGCAAAAGGGGGGTATAGACAGGCATTGGGGGGTTTCAGGCAGGGATAAAGGGGGGGTATAGGCAGGCAAAATTTGGGGGGGGTAGGCGGGGATATGGGGGTATACCGGGATAGGGGGGGATGGCAGGCATTATGGGGGTTTTTAGGCAAGCATAAAGGGGGGATACAGGAAATGGGGGTTAAAACGGCATATGGGGGGGTTTTAGACAGGCATATGGGGGGTTTTGGAGGCTTTGGGGGGGAATTTTTGCAGGGAAAAATGGGGGGTTTTAAGCAGGGATATGGGGGCTAAAGGTAGGGAAAAGGGGGGGTAAAGGCCGGCCTATGGGGGGGTATAGGAAGGGGATATGGGGGGGGTATAGCAGGGGAAAAAGGGGGGGAATTTTGGGAGGCATATGGGGGGGGATAGGCTGGCATATGGGGATAGGTAAAATAAGAAAAAAAACTTTCTCAAACCCCGGGCCATGTTCCCCCGAGGCGCCCCCCCGCTCAATCTGCTGCTCTTCCCCGTAGCCCCTGCGTCAGGCGGGAGGCGCGGTGATTTGACGTCAAAGGGGCACCCCCCCAAAGTTACCACATGGGCCCGGAGGGGAAGTAGCAGAAACGGAGGGGATCGGGGCTCCGTCCTTCTACTACCGGGGCGCGCGCCTCTGAAAAGGCGGGCCCCGGGGGCCCGGCCCTTTAAAAGGGAGTTTTGCCCGGGCCCCCCAGCCCCCCCGGGCCCCCCGCAGTTTTAAAAATGTTTAAGTTCACTGCCCCGGGGGCCCGGAGCGGCTTACCGGGGTAGCGGCGCGGGTAACAGGGTGCCCCCGGGGCCCCCCCAAGCGCAGGGCCCCCTAGCAACTTTCTACTCCCGCTACCCCCGGGAAATTCGCCCCTGGGAAAGGGAAACCCGGGAAAACCCAAATTTCCCTTGGGGTCAAGAAAGTGTTAGAGGACAGAAAGGGAAGACCGGTTTTAAGGTAAAAGTGTTTTTTTTAGGGTTTTAAAACAAAAGGAAGCAGTGAGGGTGGGGCGATAGTTGGACAGAGATGGGGGGGTCAAGAGATGGTTTCTTTAGGTTGGGTGTTATGGTTTTCATGCTTAAAAAGGGGAGGGAAATGCCCCAAAAAGGGGTTGCGTTTGGTTGAAAAAAGTTTGGGAGAGGGGGTGGGAAATATCACAGGGCTTTAGGGGCTGGGTGATGGGGAGGGGGAGGGATCAAGGTTTTTTCAGGTAGGAGGTTTTGGTTTGGAGGAAGGGAGAGAGGAGAGGGTTGTCATTAGTTTCAGTGGAGAAGCAATTTTTGGGGAAGTACAAGGTGGTGGCTGTGGGAAAATGTTGGGTAGAGGGGGTGGATGGGTGGACCGGCAGGGATGAGTTTTGGGCGGTGGGGACAGGGGGGGGGGGGGGGAGTGATTCTTTCTTTGATGAGGTTGGTCTTGGGTTTTTGAAAGTGGGGGGGCAAAGTCATCTGTTTAAGGAGGGATGGGTAGGGGGTGCTGGGGGACGGAAAGGGAAACGAGTTGAAGGGTTTTTGAAAATTTTTTTGGGGGTTTTGAGGGCAGGGGGGATTTGAAAAGTGGTGAAGAAAACCTGTTTGGGTGGGCGGGGTGCAGTTTTAAATGTGTGTAGTGTAAATGTATGTATGAATTAAAACTGCAATGTGTTAATAAAGGGAGGGGGGGTTTCGAAGGATAATTTTATTACTTAGGCCTTCTCATTGCTTGTAATGGCGCGTGCTGCGATTAGGGGCCCGGGTTTTGTGTTTTTTCCCCTCGTCTAGGCGGGTTGCGGCCCCGGTTTTGGGTTTCAGTCGCGGTCCCTTTCTGATCTTTGGCTCCCTCACTCTGCTACTCACCTCTCCAGTGGTTCCTGCCATCACTTTCTCCTTCCTGACTCTCGGTCTGACATCTGTTCACAGAGGGACTCTATAGTGCTACGCGCTGTGGCTCTCTGATTTAAAGGGCCTGCGACCCCCCCTTTCTTTCCTCCAAATAATCATGCCGGCCATTCACTAAAATTTTTGGACCCCCTAATTTTGATCTCAAAGTCCAATTAATGGTGTCCGTTTATACTTGTCTGCCGTTCCTGTGCATTAGTTCCTAATTGCCTCTCTCTTACCGACCTTCTGCAAAAATTTTTGACCCTGGGCTTGTTTTTCCCAAACCCGCCCGACCCCTTTTGCTTTTTAACCCTTTACCTTTCTTGTTTGCTGCCACAAACCCCTACCAAGTTTTCTCTACTTAAGCACGATGTATAGGTTTTAGAGAACCCTTGATATAATGAAAATGAAATTCTGGGTTTTACCAATACAATTTAAACCAAAACAACTACAGTATAAAAACCTAGAATAAAGTATACATAAAACATAACTTTTAATAAAAAATAAATAAGAATGAGAAAGAAAAACGAAAAGACACCCTCCAAATATACCCTATCAAAGACCTTCTGCCTCAAAAATGGGGAAATCACCCCCAAAAAGGGCGCCCCCACACTGGAACCTAAAATAAAACCCCGTCCCTAGCTACATCTAAATGAAAAAAGAAAAACACATTACCACAAATGGAGTGCACAAACAAAAAAGTGCTGTGATAAATAACAATACAAAAGACAATATAACGTTTGATGTTTCAATAATACAATGAATTGATGTCGTCATAGGAAGATGATCAATAAGCATAAATATTCCAAAAATTTTCCCAAAGCGTTTCCCCCCTAGATACTGGGGTTCATCAGGGAAAAATTGCAGTTGATAACAACAATACGGAACATCTAAGGAAAAATCAACAAGATGTATGCAATAAATAAACTCCCCGTCCCTTAATGATGGAAAACAGGGCTGGTAAGATAGAGGACGGGGTCCAGGATAAGTCTGTACAGATCCCCGCTATTGATTACTGAGACAAAGGGCCCAAGCAGTAACAAATTCAGTGAATCACAAGCCACATAATATAGCAAGGCAAAATTAGACCCAATTAGTATCAGCCATTAGCACCTTTGACTACCACAGAGCCCTGTATGCAAAAAGGCCAAAAAAAAAAAAAAAAAAAAACACATGTTACAAAGGTGTTAGAATACAAGGTCCGGCATGCAATACCGGAAAAATGCCTCGTGCATGTGCAATAGCGGGGAAGGAAAACAAACAGTTAAATAAACTACATAGACCAGGATGCAATGCCGCTGTCACCCGGCGCATTCTCAGCAGCGCCGACGGCACATATAATGACTGCAATATCGCAGGGGAACATCTCTCCTTATGGAGAGCACCAGTTAAGGTGTGTAGTGTTTTGTTTTGCCTTTTAGCCCACTACTCAGCATCTGCATATCACAAGGCATTATGGGAAAGGAGCTGGAAAGCTCACTGCGCCTCTATAGGTTGTAACAAATCCTCAATTTACTTCTGATTCACTGAATCTTTGAGAAGCAAAAAGGAATAATTGTCAAGCCAAAATTGCTCATCAACAAACGCGTTACGGGGTTTTGCCCCTCAACAGTGTATAGCAGAGAGATATTGGCTTTACTGGTGGGAGGCAATGAGTGGGTATGAGGGGGGAACCCTCTCTCCTTATGGGAGCACCAGTTAAGGGTGTTGTAGTGGTTTTGTTTTGCCTTTTAGCCCACTACTCAGCATCTGCATATCACAAGGCATTGCTCTACACTGATGAGGGGCAAAACCCCGAAACGCGTATGTAGAAGAGCAATATTTGGGTTGACAATTATTCCCTTTTTTCTTCTCAAAGATTCAGTGAATCAGAAGTAAATTGAGGATTTGTTACAACCTATAGAGGGCGCAGTGAGCTTTTTAAAACTCCTTTTCCCATAATGCCTTGTGATATGCAGATGCTGAGTAGTGGGCTAAAAGGCAAAACAAAACACTACACACCTTAACTGGTGCTCTCCATAAGGAGAGATGTTCCCCTCCTCATACCACTCATTGCCTCCCACCAGTCAAGCCAATATCGCTCTGCTCTACACTGATGAGGGGCAAAACCCCCGAAACGCGTATGTAGATGAGCAATATTGGCTTGACAATTATTCCTTTTTGCTTCTCAAAGATTCAGTGAATCAGAAGTAATTGAGGATTTGTTACAACCTATAGAGGGCGCAGTGAGCTTTCCAGCTCCTTTCCCATAATGCCTTGTGATATGCAGATGCTGAGTAGTGGGCTAAAAGGCAAAACAAAACACTACACACCTTAACTGGTGCTCTCCATAAGGAGAGATGTTCCCCTCCTCATACCCACTCATTGCCTCCCATCAGTCAAGCCAATATCGCTTTGCTCTACACTGATGAGGGGCAAAACCCCGAAACTCGTATGTAGATGAGCAATATTGGCTTGACAATTATTCCTTTTTGCTTCTCAAAGATTCAGTGAATCAGAAGTAAATTGAGGATTTGTTACAACCTATAGAGGGCGCAGTGAGCTTTCCAGCTCCTTTCCCATAATGCCTTGTGATATGCAATATCGCAGACAGAGCCGAGGCTTGAATAACAGAAAATAAACATACAACATGGCAATGAAGGCGCTAAGCAGTATTTTATAATTATAAAAAGCGAGCCTATAGAGCAAAATATTTGTATGCAGCTAAACAGTTGTATATTTGTGATAAACCATATAAAAGATCCAAACTAAGAATCCTATAAGATACTATAGAGTTCCAATAGGTATATACAACGTGTATGATATACCGAAATATGGCTAATTAATACTGAACCTTAAAAAAAAAAAAAAAAATAAAAATACGTTGTGGCAGTACAAAGGCGCTATATAGTGTACTATAGATATATAAAAAAACAAGCCCATAGAGCAGGATACTTATGTGCAACTAACCAGATGAATGTTAGTAATAGACCCAGTAAAAGGTCCCACACTGAGGTTCAATGAGGTACTCAATAGATAACGTAGATGTTCATAGCTATAATCACGTACCAAAATATGGCTTGTTGATACTGAATTTAAATAAAGCAAAAATAATATTTAACATACAAAGATGAATTTCAAATATGAATGATAAATGAAAGATACTGGAAGAAGATACATATAAATAATGGAGCACTATAGCACACCATACCACATAATTAAATGATGATGCATAACTATGTACTATTTAGTGAATTGAACAATTGCTAAATGAATGGAGCAAGGACAAAAAATCATTGAGACCCGTTGGCTTCAATGATTTAGATTGAAGGATCAAGGGTTTTCCCGTTGTAATAGCTTTCGATCAAAGTCTCCCCCACGTGGAGATGGTGAGACCACTTCGATTACAGAAAAAGATAAAGCAAATGGGTTGTCTCTAGAGATGGCCGAATTTCTCAAAAATTCGGTTCGGTCACTTCGCCGAATTTTCCGACAAAATTCGTTTCGGTCCGAATTACCTTCGGCACGAATCACGTTTAAAAAAACAGCTACTTTCAGGCTGCCCCGAGACTCTGCAGGGTGCTGTTAGACAACGTTGGTGTGTTGCCATGCTTAAATATTGCAGAGGGAGCTGGGTTTGGTCTTCATACAATGTTGTGTTTTTAGTATGACACGCACATGGACTGCCGCCGCTCTTAGAATCGAAACACTATAAAATTCCCTGGGCACTTAAGAGGGCAAACCAAAAATGACCAAAAAACTCAAGCGGGTAATGTAGCTGATAAAGTCAGGCCACGCGGGAAAGCTGGAAAAAAAACAAGCTGTGAGCTCAGGTCGGCAAAATTAGTGATAGAGTGTGGAGGGTTGACCGGCGGGGCCAGCCACAGCAGCATGAGGATCAGGCAGTGGACACAAAAAGACATTCTCGGGAGCCGGCCCAAAACAGTATTAGGCCACAGAGAGTGGCCACAAATCACACAGTGTGGAGGTCATGGCAAGCAACGCACAGCATGAGGTCAGGCAGTGGCACAATGACATTCTGGGAGGCGGGAAAAGAAAAAAAAGAAAAAAAAAAAAAATAGAAAAAGAGACGAAAAAAACAGAAGAAAAAAAAGAGGGAAAAAAAAAAAAAGAACAAAAAACGAAAAAAAAAAAAAAAAAACTGTATTAGGGCACCCAACAGAGGAGTGGCACAATCACACCAGTGTGGAGGTCAGGCGGCAGCAGTATGAGGGCAGACAGTGGCACCAATGACATTATGGAGGGCGGGAAACAAAATAAGAGGAAAAAAAAAAAAAAAAGAAAAACACAGGTTTATTAAGCCACAGAGAGTGGCACAATCACACAGTGTGGGAGTCAGCAGGCGGCAGCAGTAAAGGACAGTATGAGGTCAGCGTGGGGCACAATGACAGTATGGAGGCGGAAAAAACAAAAAAAAAAAAAAAAAAAAAAATGAAAAAAAAAAAAAATAAAAAAAAAAAAAAAAAAAAAAAAAAGAGAAAAAAAAAAAAAAAAAAAAAAAAAAATAAAAAAGAAAAAAAAAATAAAAAAAAAAAAAAAAACAGTATTTATTAAGCCACCAGAGTGGCACAATGTACAGTGTGGAGGGTCACGGCGGCCCGGGGCCGCATATGTGGTCAGACAGTTTGCAGCAAGACAATTCTGGACTGGTTCTGCAAACAACAGAGGTACAGGCCACAGTGTGGGAGGGCCACGGGCAGCAGCCACGGCGCAGCATCATGAGGTCAGACAGTGGGCCCCCAATGCCACAAGTGTGGAGGGCACGACAGGAGAGTCACAGCAGCAGCCCTGAGGTCAGAGAGTGGCACAAAGACATTCTGCAGGTGGCAACAATAGTATTAGGCCACAGTGCGGCCAATACTGAGAGCGGAGGTTCACGGCGGCAGCAGCATGAGGTCAGCAGTGGCACACTGACAGAGAAGTGGAGCGGTGATGCCAGGAGCAAACAGCGTTGAGGTACAGAGCGTGGCTCAAGTGACATTCTCAGGTGCAAAATAGTATTAGGCACAGAGCGGCACAATGACTGAGAGCGGAGGTCACGGCGGCGGCAGCAGAAGGCAGCATGAGGTCAGCAGTGGCACCAATGACAGAGAGTGAGGGTGATGACCAGGAGCACAGCATGAGGTCAGAGAGTGGCACCAATGAATTCTGCAGGTGGCAAAATAGTATTAGGCCACAGAGCGGCCACATTGGACCTGACGCGGCGGAGGTACGGCGGCAGCAGCATGAGGTCAGGCAGTGGCACCATGGACAGAGGGAGTGGAGGTATGACAGGAGCAACAGCATGAGGTCAGAGAGTGGCACAATGACCTTCTGCAGGTGGCAAAAATAGTATTAGGCCACGAGCGGCACATGAATGAGAGCGGAGGCGCGGCGGCAGCAGCATGAGGTCAGGCAGTGGCACAATGACAGAGAGAGTGGAGGTTGATGAAGGAGCAACAGCATGAGGTCAGAGAGAGGCACAATGCCTTCTGCAGGTGGCACACAAAATAGATTAGGCCACAGAGCCGGCACAATGACTGAGAGCGGAGGTCACGGCGGCCAGCAGCATGAGGGTCCGGCAGTGGCACAAATGACAGAGAGTGGAGGTGTGATGACAGGAGCAACTGCATGAGGTCAGAGAGTGGCACAATGACATTCTGCAGGCGTCAACATAGTATTAGGCCACAGAGCGGCACAATGACTGAGAGCGGAGGTCACGGCTGCAGCAGCATGAGGTCAGGCAGTGGCACAATGACAGAGAGTGGAGGTGATGACAGGAGCAACAGCATGAGGTCAGAGAGTGGCACAATGACATTTGGAGGTGGCAAAAAAACAGTCCCAGTGGCCGCAGAGCTGGCACATGACACAGTGTGGATGACACGGCACAGCAACAGCAGCAGCAGCATGAGCACATTTAGATGGCACAATGACAGCGTGTTGGAGGTGGTGGCAATTACCAGTCCCTGGTAAAGACCGGTGGTAGCAGATGGAGAAACTATCAGCAGATGTGTGGCATCAGGCGGGTGGCGGCATCAGAATCGTGGTGAGGCAGGTAGTTTGAACCCAGATGACGCCTAAGGATTGGTGTATGGGAAATTCCTGGCCGATCCACGCCGATTCATCTTGACAAAGAGTCAGTCGTTCAAATTTCCCGTGGACAAGCGGGTTCTCCTTTGCCCCCCTCCCCCACCCCCCCCCCCCCCACCGGGTAGGTTAACGGATGGCCCCCGCCGCACTGAACACCCGCTCTGAAGCCACACTACTGGACCGGGCAGGACAGTTCTCCACTGCAAACTCCGGCATGTTGCGGGCCAACACATCCAGTTGGCTGCCCAGTAGTCCAGCGGATCTTCTAATGGAGTGGCAGAGTGCTGTCAAAGTCAGGCCACAACTGTTGGTTCAGGGAATGCTCCATGTCCTGCTGCTGCTGCTGCTGGTGACTGCCTCCTCACTAGGCGGGTAAGGAAGCGCTCATTAGTGACTCCCCAGATTAGGTTACTGCGGATGGAGCGGGTACTGCCTCCTACCCCCCACACTTCCCCAGCAGCGCGGCAGTAGTACAGTGAGCGCAGAGGAACCCCCGGTCAGACTGTCAGAGGAGGGACGATGCCGCACATAGGCCAGCTGGTCCAAACTGATTACGGAGGATTTCCCGTATAGTATTGAGTTTGTCTTCCCTTAAATTAGCTGGGAAAAAGGCTCCCATTTGGACGGTAGCGAGGGGGTCCAATAGGGTGGAGAGCCAGAAGTCATCCCTCTGCCGGATGCTCTGACTATTCGGGCTGTCACTAAGCCAGGCAAATAAGCATGCTGCGGCGGGACTTTGCACAAGTGACTCGAGGGGCTCCTGCTACATTTCCACTGCATACATGCCACGGTGCTTGGGAGTCATCTGCCTCGTCTCCTCTCTCCTCCCCTCCTCCAGCTGCTCCTGCTCCTCTTCTTGTCACCTGGAGTAGAAAAACTCCACTCATTTCACCAGACAATGTTCTGCTCCTATGTTCCTCCTCCTCCTCCTCCTCTCCCATTTCAGTCCCCACCGGACTCTGTGGCCACGAGATGTAGTCGCAATCTCCAGTCCCTGCCCAGACCGATTTTTCAGCAATCTGTTCAGGACATGAAGCAGTGGAATGACGTTATTCCTCCCGTAGTCCTGGCGACTGACAAAATAACGGGGCCTCCTCGAATGGCCTCAACAAACGGCAGGTTGTTCACGCATGAGCTGACCACTGCTGACATCAAAGTTACACAGGGGATTACTTCTGTCTGCCTGGATCATCAAAAAATCGATTAATGGCCTTTCTCTGTTCTACAGTCGGTCCAAACGTGTGGAGGCTTGGAATACCAGCGGGTGGAGCATCGCATATCAGAGCTGTTGGGGGAGGCCGTTCTGCCGCTGCAACTCGAGGAGGGTGTTCTGGCTTTGTACTAATGGATAAAGTGCTGCAACAGTTTCCTGGCCATTTGTCAGAATGTTCTGAAGACGGGTGGAAGGACTTCGGAACCTTTTTACAACCAGAATTGAACACGTGCGCCATGCAGGGCGCGCACATGGACCATCCCTCCTCGTGCGCAGCGCGGACCATGTTCCTCCCGTTGTCCGTCACCTGGGTTCCGATTGCCGTTGGCGCGGAGGAAAGCCACACACGGATTTCTTGCTGATGACGTGGAGCAGTTCCTCCCCTGTGTGACTTTGTTCGCCGAGGCATAGCAGGTGTAGAACTGCGTGACACCGCTGTGTGCCCTACACATGGTGGTATGTGGAAGAGCAGTACTTGTGGAGGCTGAGAGGTGGTGGTGGTGGAGGAGGAGAGGCGGACATTGGCGCTAGAGGAGCAGAGTTTGACCCGTGGAGGAGAAAGCGGCGTCTCCTGTCCAAGTTGTTGGTGTGCCTGGCAGGAAGCCACATTCACCCAGTGGGCCGGTAAAGGACATTGTACTGGCCCTGTCCGTAGTTACAGTTCCAGACGTTTGCCGCGCTGACCGTTGTACCTTGGAACAAAAACCGATAAGCCTTCAAGGACTACCACGTTCTTTCACATAATTTATGAAGTGCTGGTGACTGCCTTAGGAGGAAAAGAAATTACGGGCTTGGAACTCTCCATCTCGGCTCGGCAAAGCCATTATGTTCTCTGGAATGTGGCAGAGTCCACCATTTTGGAAAAAGGGGAGGGACCGCTAGTACCAACAACTGGACAGGAGCACGGTCAGCTGCTGCACCTTAGGATGGTTGGACGCATACTGTTGTCTCTTTACAATCGCCTCTCTGGAAAGACTGCTGGCGCCATGAGTAGCGAGGAGCAGGAGCATCTGGACGGGAGAGGATTGTCAAAGAGAAACAGCTGCCCTTCTGCAGAGGTGGTGGAGCCGTGACTGGCTGAAATGGCATGGTGCCCACTGGGCCGCTGATGGCTAGCAGCGGCAGGATGGACCACACATCTGAGCACGTTTCTCCCAGGCCACCGGATGGTCGACGCTGATGTGTTGACGCAGGGCCGTTGTGCAACGTTTAGCTCCTGGCCCACGCTTCACTTCTGCCCAACAGATTCTTACATATACCCATATTCGGCTCCCTCCCGTGTCTTAGCAAAGAACTGCCACACCGCCGAGTAGCTGATGTTACCGCCAACGCTCCGCACTGAGTGATGACTGCCGCCGCGGCCTCGCTGAGCCCTGTGCCGCTACTGTCTTGGACTGCGAAAGCGGGGTTTTCTACCCGTGGACGCTTGGCTCCGCCCTCACACTGCTGCTACCCTGCGACCTCACGGCCACCACAAACCCAACATGTGGCTGGCCGCTGCCTGTCGCGCAAGTCTGACGCCCTCTTCTCTGACGATGATGAAGCCCTTGCTTCACCCGGCTCCCATGTGCGGTCGGCTACATCATCTCTATTTGGTGTTTCATCGTCACTATCTGTCCTCACACCGGTCTTGGTAGGCGAAAGGGGAGGGGGGGGGGGGGGGGCTGACCTCTCACCACACTGCCCTCCCATGCTCACCTCCACATCTTACTTTTTGCCGCCTACCTGCAAGAAGCTGGGGATATTTGGCCCCATTCTTCGCTGCCCGTAGCTGCTGACTGCCCTCCGCAAATTGTTCATCCTCGCTATATAGTGGCGCTGAGCCCAGACCACATAGTAGATCCCTGGCTGTGGGAACTGGATGGGACAGAGGCGGGCTGAGGACTGGTGCGGGCCGCTGACCCGCGCCCGGGCCAAGCCAACTAAGTGGTGTGTCTGAGGTTCCCACGACTCTTGGCTGGGGTTGACAGATGTCATCTGGGAGGAGAGGATGACCTAGTCAACCAATCAAGAACCCTGGGTTGCTGAACAACACACGCCGCTAGCTGACAGCGGCAGTTGTGGCCTCACCGAGTGACCCCTGCTGCACGTCCCCTTGCTGTGCTGCGACCTGAGGCCCGTTTCGGAAATGTTTGTGCCACTGCCACTCGCAGTTGCAGGCCTGCCACCTCTCTGTCTGAATACTGTTTGTTCTAAAATGTACAGACACTGTTTGATGAAGGCTATCTGTATATGATAAATATACACCTGTTTTTGACTCCAAATGAACCCAGTAACAGCTTGTTGGTAACCCTTGGATATAAATTGCGCTCCACGAATGGCCAGGAAATTTACTTGTATGATGTCGTTTACAATCACTGTGCTGTTTTACTAAATGTAAATAAAAGAACAAACATGCTTAATTACCCTTCGTTTGTTAATTATGCTAAAATAAAAATTTATATATTTCGTTTTTTAAAAAGACGTTTTATTTTTGTCAGCACAGCAGCAAAAAACAACGCTTAATTAACCCCTGGATGTAATTGCGCCAAAGAATTGAGCCGCACAAAACTAGTAGGCTTTGTAGCGTGTTCAATTGCGTGTTTTTCCGCCACACAACAAAGAGATACGTTTTGTAATTATCTTTTGCTTGTAGATTAGGCTACCAAAAAAAAAATATATATTTGGCGTTGAAAAAAAGAAGACGGTTAATTTTTGTCAGGCACACAGCAAAACAACGCTTAATTACCCTGGATGTAAAATTGGCGCCAAAGAATTGAGCCGCACAAACTAGTAGCGTGATACATTGCGTGTTTTCTACGCCACACAACAAGAGATACCGTTTGTAATTATCCTTTGCTTGTGAATTAGGCTACCAAAAAAAAATATATATATTTGGCGTTGAAAAAGACGGTTTATTTTAGTCAGCACAGCAGCTCAACAACGCTTAAGTAACCCCTGGATGTAAATTGCGCCAAAAAGAATTGGAGTCCGCACAAACTATTAGCTTTGTAGCGTGTTACAATTGGCGTGTTTTCTACGCCACACAACAAGAGGTACAGTTGTAATTAGCTTTGCTTGTGAATTGGCTACCAAAAACAAATATATATTTTGGCGTTGAAAAAGCGGTTTATTTTGTCAGCACACAGCAAAACAACGCTTAATTAACCCCTGGATTGTAAATTGCGCAATAGGAATTCAGCAGCCAACAATATGAAGTCGGTTTTGTCATGTAAAACGCTGTTTCTTTTAAAATGACTACAACAGGAAAATGGCTTAGATCCCACTTGGATATTGAATGTATATGCAGCTGCAGTGACGCACACTGGATTTCAGATCAATACCCCAACAACATCAGAAATAGAACATTCAGAGAACTGTCTCTGAGACAAGCTGAGACACCCCCCAGAAAATCGCTGTATAAAAATCAGTTCTTCCGAAAGCGCTCTCACCCCGCAGGCAGCACCTTCCTATCAGTACAGTGAGAGGAGTGTGAGCTCCCAGCGGCGCGCTCGGTCTTATAAAGTGGCGGTGACGTCACAGAATACCGCGGTCTCTGATTGGGGCTTATCTCTGCACCTTGTCATGCAGGCTATGCCCTTCTTTCCTCCCAGAGTGCTTTGCCCCATGTAGCGCCCATGTGCTCGCAGCCATTTTATCAATCAAAAGCACACTTCGTTCACCCGAAGTACCCCAAAGTTCGGACTTCAGTTCCGAAACCGAAAGTTTTCCCAGAAATTTCCTAAACGGAACTTCACTTCGTTAGAATCAATTCGCCCATCTTCTCGTTATCACCGTGAAGGTATTATATGGCTTTGAGACGGAGAGTTCCCGTTATGTGTAATATCGCCAATAATGTTCTAAAATACGGAGTCTTAGTTCACCCTGCTTTGGTCTCTTCCAACATAATGGAGGGCATGGACGGAACACTGCTATTTGACACCTTTCCGTTTTGCAATTTGCATAACTGTACATCTGAAGGTACGGGCCCGTCGAAGATAAATGTGAATGATTTAGAGACATCAATTAGCCCACATGCTTTACAACTCCCACATCTATATGTCAAACTGTTTTTGTAGTCAACCACATAGGGGAGGGACGGGGGGGGTATATAAACTATGTACAAGTCAGATCCCCAATATTTCTCCCTCTTGATGTAATTGCGGGGGCTGATCAACAAAAATTGGGATAATATAGGGTCCTGGGTGCGCAAAAGGCCAAAAACTCCTGATAAGAGAGCGGAATCTGGGAAGACGCAAGATCAAAGGTGCTCAATAAATACGTTTAGTTGGACTCACAGTTCTTATTACTGCGAAAGAACCGAAGAAATGGAATTTCGACAGTATCGGTGCAAATGAGTATGCGCTGAGAATAAAAACCTTTTTTGGTTAACTCGCTCTAAAAATCTTGTTTTTAATCGATCATCTTCTTCTTTCGTATAGCTGCTAAGGATGAGCAATTTCTGCGAGTTCTAATGTATGGCCCTTGGGAATACCCTGTTTTTAGGGAACGTGGATGGAAACTCTCCCATTTAAGAAGGCTGTTTCTTTGCAGTAGGCTTTCTAAATAATGGTAGTCTCCAAAATCCCATCATTAGATTTTTTCTTATCAAAAGGTCCAGAATACTAGCTCACCGGTCGTTGATTTTCGAACGTGAAACTTTACTCCTACGGGAGTGGATGTTGCGGCTCTCAATACAAGAGTAGAACGTTTTCTCTATCAACCTGACACACAGTATGATGATGTCATCAATATAACGTCCCCAGAAAATGATATTACACCAACATTTTGATACAATTCTGAGAAGACAAAGGGCTCTCCACCAGCCAGGAACAAATTACGCATATGTGAGGGGCCCACTGGGGTCCCCATAGCTGTGCCTGAGCTGGTGGTAGTACCTTCCATCAAAAGTGAAAAAATTGTGTGTTAGGATAAACCGGCCAAGAGCTTCAATAAAAGTATTGTGTTCTGGTCTGTTAAGAAGGCACTATTGTGGCCAGGTAATATTCTACAGCACCCAAACCTCTTCATGGGGGATGGGCTGAGGAAGCCTCAACGTCAATGCTGCAACAGTTTTCCTTCCCCGTACTGCACCTGCACGAGGCATTTTCCGGTATATGCATGCCGGACCTTGTAGTTCTAACACCTTTGGTTAACATGTGTTTTTTTTTTTTTTTTTTTTTTTTTGGGGGTTATGCATACAGGGGCTCTGTGGTAGTCAAAGGTGCTAATGGCTGATATAATTGGGTCTAATTGGCCTTGCTATTATATGTGGGCTTGTGATTCACTGAATTTTGTAATGCTGGGACAGTCTCAGTAATCGATAGCGGGGATCTGTTCTGACATATCCTGGACCGATCCTCTTCTTACCAGCCCTGGTTTCCAATCATTAAGGGACAGTGAGTATATTTAATGCTATACATCTTGTTGATTTTTCCTTAGATGTTCCGTATTGGTGTTAGCAACTGCAATTTTTCCTGATGAAACCCGTATCTCGGGTGGGAAAACGCGTGGACATATTGTAATATTTATGGTTCTTGATCATTTCCTATGACGCATCATCAGATTCATTTATTATTGAAACATCAAACGTATATTGTTGTTTGTATGCTTAGTTTATCACAGCACTTTTTTTGTTTGTGCACTCCATTTGTGGTATATGTGTTTTTTTATTTTTCATTTGAGTAGCTAGGACAGGGTTAAGTTTAGGTCTCCAGTGTGGGGCGCTTATTGGGGCGATTTCCCATTTTTGTGGCAACAGGTCTTTGATAGGGTCATATTTGGGGTGTCTTTTCGTTTTCTTTTCTCAATTCTTATTTATTTTTTATCTAAAAGTTATGTTTTATGTATCTTTATTCTAGGTGTTATACCTGTAGTTGTTTTGTTTGCTGCCAGCCATTGCCGTTTGCCTGCTTCCGGCTATGCCTCTGCCATAAGTACAATGCAAGTCTTTACGTTGGACATCACCTTGAGGACCTATGGAATAGCAATCTGGTAGTTCCCCACAGCAAAGTCCAACCGTACTTGAGATGAGCTCTGGTGAAAACTGGGGTTCTCCTTAAACTCTGCTCCCCAGCATAGATTACACCAACTCCTGACAGTCACCCAGTGGATCCACCTACTGTCTCCGGTGACTGTGAAAGTGCTAATTAAAGCTATCAACATAATATTATCCCTGACCAATCTTTTCTTATTGAATAAATAAAATTATTTATCTACATATCCTTTCAGCTCATCAGAATCTTCACACATGGATAAAGTATCTGTGTTCCTATATGTCATTATATTAATGTTGAACCTCCTTTTATTTAATGTCCATTACCTACATTCTGGAAATATGATTTTTGTAACTACACTTTTAAGGAGATGTAAAGCCTCCTGTATTATTATTATATGGGAGAAAGATGTCTAGCAGCACTAAATCCATGGGTTTAGTGACTGGAAGACATGCCAGAAGGCAGAGAGCACTGTAGTATTGACTAGACACTTTTGACAAGGAAACAGACATTACAATTATCCTTTAATTGATTTCCATGAAATGTCACTAGTAGAAGTTATATTTTTGTTCCATAAAGTAACAGAAGTATATTTCTGGATTTATGTTTCAATATTAATGTTATTTTAAGATTTTTTTGTTAGGCTATATAAAAACATATAAGAAAGTAGTTTAAAAGAACAGCACTCTATATATTCAATATGGTACATTGCAGTGAAGCAGTTAGTACTTACCTAGTTAAATACCGTTCTTACACAAATTTACTAATTGTTTGGACTCTGCACCATATATTAATTTTATACATTGAGATATTTGGTCATATCAGTGCACTCTTTGCATATTCAATTTTATTACAGTGTTAGTGCAGCTGTCAGAACTGCGTTACTGGCCCTTTTAGGATTTTGTTACAGCCTCAGCCAGGGTGTGGATTGGTGCTTATTGGGTTAAGCACCTGGCTGGGGCAAGGGTTTTAAACCACTTCCTGTCTGCCAGTCTCTGCTGGTGATTTCTGCTTGTGTCCTAGCAGTCTGTTTTGCTCTGCTGTGTTGTTTTGCTGGTTTTTGGATTTTGGCTTGTCTTTCTGGTTACTCTCCCATTCTGATCTTTGGTACTTTGCATACTTCTGGTTTGACCTCGGCCTGTACGACTATTCTTTATTTGTTATCTGTGGCTTCTGTTCCTTCTTTGACGTACATTTTTTCTTCTGTCTGTTTGGCACACATTTTACCAGGTACAGCTTAGGAAGAGGTCCGAGTGCAGAGTTGCGCTTTTTCGTCGCGGTTGCCCTGCTTAAGAAGGGTAAGCCAGGGCAAGACTAGGACGTCCCTTACAACAGTACAGTGCACTGTAGTAAGTGTTCAATGACTTTGTTCATCTAACCCCAAAATTTGGGGGTTAGATAAACAAAGTCATTGAACACTTAAAGGGGTTGTCTCGCTACAATGATTGGGTTTTAATTAAAAGATCTTTAAAAAACAAGCAGCTTTGCAATATATGTTCATTACAAATGTCCTACTGATTTTGAGGTATCCCTGGTAGTAGGAGTGCATCAGCTCCTCAAATCACTATAACAGCCGACCTGTTGATTTTTTATTTCACTGGCTGCCACTGCCGGTGACTCATCTGCTTCTCAATACAGGTTGGAGCACAGAGCCCCTCCCGCACAGTATGTGATGCTTCTGTAGGGGAGTGGTAGGGCTGTGCTGCCTGGAATAACCCTGTGTGTGCCTGCTTCCCCCCCTCTCTTACACAGATTGAGGAACAGGGTGAGGCGATCTGGGTCATACATGTCAGCAGTGAAATGTGTTACTATAATCAGAGTTCTGGGGGCTTTGACATACTAATAAACAGATCAGGGGGGCATGTAACGGTTCAATTTTTCCCTCCCTGCCTCTTTTTTAGTGACCATTTTGATTATGAAAACATTTTCCAGCTGCCCTGTTTTTTTTTCTGGGGGAGGACTTTTTTGTTGTTGCTTGAGAGTCCGTGGGGGTTTTTATGCAAGAAAGGGGTATAGGGAAACACTTACATCCCCCCCCCCCCGCTCGCTATTAGTACACAGTTTCACAGACCTCGGGGCTCCCACTCATAGATCCCCCTTTCCCCCTGCGTCCCCTGACTCTGTGGAGAGGACAGAAAGACTTAGCAAGCGCAGCACAGTGCAGTTGATCCGCAGGAGCACCCCCCGCAGCCCTGGGCAGGCACCACAGGGTTAATCGAGAAAAAACCCCCCTCCCCTTTTTCCCTGCTGTAAGAAGTTAGCGGGGAAGCTTCGTGTGGGGGGAGGGGGGAAGGTGGGGGAAAAGAGGCGAAAAGAAGAGCCCTGAAAAAAAATCCTAGCTGCCCCACACTGAGGTAGGCTGAAACCGTATGAGACAACTCCTTTAATCAGCCAATTATAGTTTAACAAACAAGGTAAATGGTTATTACTTTTGTCTTGCAGCACAAATGTTAGGGGCTTGAATCTAATTTAGAAGAAAATTAATAACAAATCAACTAAGAACATGCAAAAGATGGAAAAAAAGATAAAAAAAAAAAAGGTGGGTATAACACGGGGGATCAGAAATTTATAGTATCTAGACGAGGTCCATGGGAACTAAATATTATTGCCTTCATCACTCTCTAAAAGTTAGACAGTGTAAAATTAGACAGGCAGTCTAAAAATGTACCAGATTAATCAAAATGGTAGTTCTTAATGAAATTTTAGCTCTTACTTTTTAACCATTTTTTTTTGGGTTTTTTTCGTAAACCAGGAAAATTTTGGTGCAATTTTTGTGCAGCATGTTGCTTCAGTTCCCCTTTAGCAAGTTTGAGAATTTCAAATCCCATAAAAACAGGGTTGTTTTAAAATATTTGGCATGTCCGTCCCTAGAGGGAAAAAACCATTTTTAGGCACCCTCTGCTCTGGCTTATAAAGAGGTTCTGAAAAAGTTTCCCTGTTTTAATTCAAAATTGTCTAAGTGTGTCAAAATTGAAATTTTTTTTATTTAAATCAACATTGCATGTTTAGAACTCACTTCAAAAAACATAAACTTCCTTTTTTTTTGCCTTCCTTCCTATCCTTTGGGTGTACGGAAATTTTCCAATACATTTTAGAAATCTTAACAATTATCCCAAAATTTCAAAAAGTTGTTTATGCTTTCTTTATTAAATTTTTATTATTATTATTATTTATTTAAAGCGCCATTGATTCCCGGGCCTGTACATTCGAGGGGGGGACATCATTACAAGTCAACGAGTACATGATAAGGAAAAATGACAAAATTGGAAACGCAAAGGAGAGAGGACCCTAAACCCGGGGCTTACAATCTCAAGGAGGGGAAAGAGCAGGAGGGGAGGGCAGACATGTCTGTGGAGGGAAATAGTGACAATTTAGTGAAGGTTATAGGCAAACCCCGAAAAAATGGGTTTTTTTAGGTTGCTTTTTAAGCTGGGAAAGGGAGGGGGTCTGATGTGTTTGGGGGGGGAGTTCCAAGTGTGGGTGAAGCACGGGGGAAGTCTTGGAGAGGTTTTGTGGAAAGCGGAGAGTGGTGGGGGGGATATTTGGAAATTAGGGGAAGATTTTTTAGGGGGGGGGTCGGAGACCCTTGTAGGTCATGGTTTGTAGCTTGAAATGAATTCGCTGGGCAATGGGAAGCCAGTGAAGGGATTGGCAGAGGGGAGAGGCAGAGGAGTAGCGAGGAGAGAGGTGGATAAGATGGGCAGCAGGTTAAGGATGGATTGGAGGGGAGCGAGGGTGCTAGCTGGGAGGCCACTGAGAAGGATGTTGCAGTAGTCTAGGCGGGAGATGACAAGGGCATGGACCAGCATTTTTGTAGTGTCATAGCGAGGAATGAGCAGATGCGAGAGATGTTTTTCAGGTGGAGGCGGCAGGCAGAGGTGAGGTTTGGATGTGTGGTTTGAAAGATAAAGCAGAGTCTAGGATTACCCCAAGACAGCGACCATGTGGGACCGGTGAAAGTGTAGAGCCGTTGACTGTAATAGAGAGATCAGGGGCAGGGGTAGAGTTGGATGGTGGAAAGATGATGAGTTCTGTTTTCTCCACATTTAGTTTTAGGAGACGTGATGAGAAGAAGGAGGAAATGGAGGACAGACAGCCAGGGATCGGAGAGTAGAGAAGTGTGACATCTGGGCCGGAGATGTAGAGTTGGGTATCATCAGCATACAGGTGGTAATGAAAGCCATGTGAGGCTATGAGCTGACCGAGGCCCAGGGTGTAGATAGAGAAGAGTAGTGGACCCAGGACTGAACCTTGGGGGACACCAACAGAGAGTGGCCGGGGGGAGGAGGTGGAGCAAGAATAAGAGACGCTGAAAGTCCGATCAGTGAGGTACGAGGAGATCCAGGAAAGAGCCAAGTCCGTGATGCAGAGGGAGGAGAGGATTTGTAGCAGAAGGGAATGGTCGACAGTGTCAAAGGCAGAGGACAGGTCCAAGAGGAGGAGCACAGAGTAGTGGCATGAGGCTTTAGCAGTTACTAGATTCATTAGTGACTTTGGTTAGGGCAGCTTCAGTAGAGTGGTGGGGTCGAAAACCAGATTGTAGTGGGTCAAGAAGAGAGTTGGAGGACAGGTGGGAGGGCAGCTGAAGATAGACGTGCAGCTCGAGGAGTTTGGAAGCAAAAAGGAGCAGTGAGATGGGGCGATAGTTGGACAGAGAGGAGGTTCAAGGGTTGTTTTTTTAAGGCTTGGAGTGATAGTAGCATGTTTAAAGGCAGAAGGGAAGATGCCAGAGGTTATTGATAGGTTGAAGAGATGGGTGAGTGCTGGGATGATAGAAGCACTGAGGTCTGGGATGAGTTGGGATGGCAGTGGGTCAAGACTACAGGTAGTGAGGTTGGATTTGGACAGTAAGGAGGAGAGCTTGTCATGAGTGACCGTGGGGAAGCAAGTTAAGGGGGTAGAGCAGGTTGCAAGGGTAAGGGAGGGTGGTGGGGACTGCGGGCTGAATCTTTCTCTGATGAGGTTTAGATGAGGTTTCTCTGATGAGGTTTCTGACAGATTTAGACAGCCATTTCTTTATCATCGGAGAAAATTTGTCGCAGAAGAGAAAATGAGGAATTCTTTCAAAACAATTGACTGAAATAAGCTGTCTGGATAAATAAAATATATGGTTATGTATTATTACAAAATTGAAGGACAGCAGAACATCCTAAACGTACAAACCCTCTCTGAGCCATAGACTTTACAATGATTAATGGCTTGTATGCTTGTTTTACAATTTGTGCTATGTGCTCAGAGCTTTGCTATCCTGTTCAGAAATGTACTGGAAAAACTAGAACATTTCATTGGTTTCCATGGATAACAGCATAATTGTGATCCACACAAGTATAGTAAGTCCTTCTGTTTACTGAGAAATGCATAACCTGTGTGGGCAATAGCTTGGAAATCAGGACATGATAAAATCTGTTTTTTAATGATTCCATGACACTAATGGTGCTTATGTTTTTGTAAAGCAATCTGAATCGATGACCCCAATTCTAATTCTGCTCCTGAATGCAGCTTTACATTCTATTTTTATTAAAGTTACATTAAATATTCGTCAACCTCAGTCTACAGAACCTGCTGTTTGGTATAGATTGTACACTCTAAATAAATGTTACATTTAACGTCTGTTCAGGAAATGCAAACATTTTACAGTTACTTTTTTGTTTTGTTATTT